>JAFIDM010022306.1:5540-31354 GCA_023159025.1 Thereuonema tuberculata
TTAAGGATGTTAAGAAATGCCTTTTGATTATGCTGCGAATAAAACAGTGTGGATGACAGTTGCTCTATTCAAAGAATGGCTTCTAAGGTGGGACAAAGAATTAACGATTTGTTTAAATAGCGTTTGAATAAATTATTATCAACAAAGAATTAACGATTTGTTTAAAATAGCGTTTGAATAAATCATTATGTTTTAAAAATTTGTAAAATTTAAAGTAAAATTGAAATTTTGTGTTGCCTGATACATTTCGTTTATTGTTATCAATCGGTTATTGTTATCAAATAGCATCGGTCCCAAAGTGATCGCATAAAGTGGCACCTACTGTAGTTTTAACCTTGTGCAATTTTGAACAAATGTTCACTTTTTAACGAACAAAACTGACTTTATAGAAAATTTAATTTAAATATATTCAGTGGCAATTCAATTCACAACAGCACGTTTCAGTAACACTGAAATTAAAAATATACAGTGAAACCTCCTTTAACGGACACTCCGAATAGCGGACACCTCTAATTAGCGGACATTATTGTGGGTCCCAGTCCCTTAAAATAGAACATTCCATGTTATCCACTCCGAATAGCGGACACTCTGAATAGCGGACAGTTATTTTAACTGTCAAATTTTTTTTTTTTTTTTCGATTAACATTTCGACAAACGCATTATGGTTGTATTTACATCGGTGTTCCATACATCGATACATTGTATCGGTGTCCTATGATTCAATGCACGAATCTGAGGCCCTTTTTTTCACTGCAGTTGCTTTGTAAATATCAATCCCTCGTAAAGCTATCCTATAAGCGTGTTGATTAAATTTAGTGCGAATTAAAATGGCGTCAAAAAGGAAGAGATTGGCACTGAAAGAAAAAAATTGATGTTCTTGAAATTGCTGAAAAAGAAAAGCTGAGTGTGCGTTGTCTTGCTGAACGTTTTAAGTTGGAAAAACTCAGATAAGTGAACTTTTGAAGGACAGAGATGAGATTAGAAAAATGTGGATGGTGATTTCAAACGAAAATTCGAAGAATTTGAAGTTTCGTAAAACTGAAACAAGCAAAATCGACGAAATGGTGATAAAATGGTTCCGCTTTGCTCGTGCAAAGAACATTCCAATAAGTGGTGTTTTCCTTCAAGAAAAAGCCAGAGAAGTCGGTTAAACTTTAGGATTGAACACGTTTAAGGCATCAAATGGATGGCTAGAAATTAATTTTCTATATACTGTAATTAATTTTATCATTATTTAAGTAAGACAAACGGATTAGCACTCATTTAAAAAGAAATATAGTAAATAATTTGCAATTGTTCATATTCTCTCATACCGAAATGATAATTGTAGAAATTTAATTAAGATTTAATTAAAGGTTTAACGTGCGCTTGTTAAATTAGCGGTTGGGATGTCCGAAACTAGTTGCCCTTATTGTAAAATAATTTTCTTGCTTAATTTTTTCACACAAGTGCGACGGCATCCCAACCTTTAATTAAGATTGTACGTAATTTTTCATTAAATGACATGCTATAAGCTAAAAAATAAAAAAAAAGACAGTCCTCCCCAATAGCGGACACCTCCCAATAACGGACAAAACTTCCGGTCCCATGACTGTCCGTTATTCGGAGGTAACACTGTATAATGAAAAATTAAACTTCAGTATTTACCTGTAAATAGGACGGCTTTCAGAAGAATCCAAATGTAACTGAAATAAAACATTCAAAGCTGAAATTCTTATATTATTAGTTTTTATTTTTATTATTTTTTAGCTGTTGTTAGTAATCATTCATCCTTATCACTATTACGTCAAATAATTGAAATTGCTTTTAAAACAACTGTAAGGAAATGAGAAAACATTTCCTAATAGTTCTTTCACAAGCAATTTCAATTGTTTGACGTAATAGTGATAAGGATGAATGATCACTAACCAACAGCCATAAAAATAATAGTTTTTATTTTTACTATTTATAAATATATATAAAAATATTCCACAAATTAGATCAATGACGGTTCATATCTGTGCTACAGAAATTTGAAAATGAAAACAAAAAAAGCGTCGATTCAGAAAAATAGGGCCTAACCTACATTTTAAGTTTTTGCGAATTTGTATGCAGTATTTTACTAGGCACTTCTTTTTTAAACTTTTAGTTTTCATATATAAACTCTTATTTTAATTTTTAAACTTCTGTATATATATATCCACTGTATATTATTATGTGTGTGAATGTATGTTAGTGTATTTATGTTTGTATATTCATGTGTTTGTGTATATATATATCTACATGTAAGAATAGGCTTTATGTTTGTGTATTTATCTCTATAAATATATAAGTTATAAAGAAAAGAAAAACACCATGAAGTAACATATATGTATATATGTTAGTTAGTCTGTGACAAAATATGTAGATACAATGTAGATATGTAACTATGAAAATCCTTATGTAAACGTAGATAACTTCTTTATTTGCTACTCTTGTTACATGGCTATTGTTTTTGTTTTGTTTTTCTGTTCTAATCACTCTCTCACCTGGCCAAAAATTTATGTTTTATCTTTAGTTTTTAAATAGTTTTAATTATTTTTTACATATGTATATTTTAATATAAAAAAACAGCATCTGTTGACAGGGAAATTAACTTCCCTAACGGGACTGAATTGTTGATTCATGTATATTAACAATAAAAAACAAAAACAAAACAAAACAAAAAAAAACTTGTTTTATGTAACATCCAAAGTTTGTATACGGATTTAGATTAATACAGAATACTAAATATTCTTAAAAAATATCTTTTTGAAATTGCTCAGTTTTCTTGGAGGTTTCGAACTTTCAGCATCAAGGACTTCATTGAATAAACAAACTTTATTAAATAGATTTCATTAAATATTGATTTATTCACTGTTGACTTCCACTCGATACATCTCAGCGATGCGATTAAGAATAGAAACAGGATTATGACTTAATCTGATGCAAGCCCGGGAGACTATGGGCCCCCAGTGAGCTTCAAGTGAGAGGCCCTCTTTCTTCAATGATAATGTCCTGATCAATTCCCTTCCCCCTCCCCGATCCAACTTCCGTCAAACCTCCTAACAGATATTTTCTTAGATTACATGATATATTATCTACGTAAAAAATAAGATATATTGTTATTTTTTTTACTGATTTTGTGTTGTAAGACTAACATAGTAAATTTATTACTGCCAAACAAATATAGAGAAGTTTTTTTTTTTTTCGTTTTCCTTTTTATTTTTGGGGGATGGGAAAAGAAACTTTAAAACCATATCATTTTAAATTACAAATAGTTCTCTAAAGAAAAAAATGTACACGTTAAAGATATCGAAATTGATTCGTTATATCAGTTATTAGATAGAACGCTAGTTTTATTTTTTAATGTATTCTATAATTTATTCTTTTTCAATTAGTAAATTTTTAAAGTCTTATTTGTACAGTTTACAGTTCAAATGACAAGATTCTTACATTACCTGAATAAAATCTTTACCGTTAGGGGATTACCTGAAATTACATTACCTGAAATCGCTGAAAAGCATTTAAAGGTTAATAGAAATTAGTATATTTTTTGTATAATTTGTAGTACTTTTATAATAAATATAACACAATCATCATAAATTAAGTTAAAGTCCTCCTTTCGATAGGCCAATATAGGCCTGTGGGATCGCGGGAGGTCAGGCTTCCGCAGCTCGACCTATGGGACTAAGATGAGGCCTGGGGGTCAGCCCGACCGCCTTTAACTCTCGGGAAAGAAACTTGAGGGGTAGGTAGACCCTAGGACCCGTTTGGAGGAGAAAGGAGTGTGGAAAAATCCCCGCACTCCGCCGAGGCCGGGACTCGAACCCGCTTCCTCCAACCCGCAGCCATGCGTCCTGACCACTCGGCCACCGGGCCCATAATAATAAATTGAAATTTATTTTTTATAATATTATTTATAAAATTTAAAAGGAATTGAAAACACACAATATGTTTAAAAACACTTTGATCTGTATCATCGAATCGAACCTATGATGAGAATAAGATTTCTTGCAATCATTAGTTGAATGAGAAGCTTCAGCAAATTATTCTAAAATCTCGTGGAAATTTAGATGTTCGCATTGTTACCCTCATTTGATACTATTGCCAAAGAATTAAATCTGCCTTACATCAACGTTGACGGTTTTAGCTTAGAAAGCCTCAGCTCCCCTGAAACAACAGTCACTGGAATTGTCAGATATATTCAAAGACTAACGAAAAATTTCGGAAACGCAATGCGTCTAACTTTCTCTACAAGAAAATGTAGAATTTTGGTATCAAGATTGACGAGTCAAAGAAAGCTCGAGTGAAATACAGTTGCAGTCGAGTATTTCCAAAGGAAATCTTTGCTGTCTTGGAAGCTCTGAGGCAAAATGTTATGATATGTTATATAGTGAATGTGGGTGGCAGAGAAGCCAAGCACTGCGACCGGAGGTCTTAATTACTATCCCACGGAAAGAAGGACTAATGGAAAGAAAGAATGAGAAAGTATGGTGGGAGAAGTGGTGGGGAAACGTGAGAACCCCGTGAAAAGCTGGATCGTCCACCATCACGAAACCCACATGAGAACCGAACCCCGGCACTCAGAGGTGAAAGGCCAATGTCATAGCGAAAACGCCAACCGCGCGGCCGAGGCAAAATGTTTCTTCCTTAGTCTTGAGAAGAATTTTTTTTTGTATTAAGACGTAAATTTAAAGCACGATATTTTTTTCAATAATCTTCCAAATTTTAATTCGGAGCCTCATTGGGTAAAATCGATCTAAGCGGCCTAAGACCAGCTCTAATCTGATTTTAACTATAAATATCAGGATGTTTATATCCTCTGCTTTGCATAGGCTGATTAGGGTGTTCTAATCCGGCCCCAGTATGAACGACCTGAAGTAAAGGGAAAAAGTGACAAGAGAGAATACAGAGAGGAATAAAAGCGTCCAAATAGTCTCCGCGAAACGAACCAAGATTCAAATGTGACAGCCATAGTAACAAACATCATCTCTAATAAGCTTGAATGTCCTTTTTTATATTTCTTTTAATTTTAACATCAATATTCAAAACACTTCTCAGAAATCAACTGGTTGTTGCTATTTTGTTTTATGATTAATATAATTACACTTTGAGATACAAATTATTCAGTCAAGCATTGTCAAAAAAAAAAAAAAAAAAACCATTGTTTATTACTAACAATAAGTTATTTTTGTTTCTGTTCTTATTTTACTTTTTTACTTTTCATAATTTTTTTTAGAAGGAATAGTTAGAAGGTAGTAAAATGAAAGGGAAAATGTCCTTTTAAATAACATGAGATGTTTCTTAAAAATTAATATAAATTAGAAATAAAAGAAAGGTATATTCTGAAACACGAAATCGTTATGCTCCAAATAACTACATACCTAACTGATTCAATATTGCAACTTTAAATCTGAATTTCATCTAATCATTTCTCCTACTTTCAATTTTAATAAATCATGTTCTAACAATAAAACGTGTACAGTAATTATTACCGACATCTATTTACCCCATTTTTATTTAAATTAGAACTTTAAAAGGAAAGGGAATTCATGTTATTTATCATCTTCCTACAATATTTTGAAACATCAATTGATGAAGTATTTCTTTTATACAACATTAATACTTTCCCGTCGTTAAAGAGTTTAACGACATATTTTAATGTCAATATAAATATATATATATTTTAATGTCATATTTTAATGTCAATCGTAGGAAATCATTTAACCCATTAAAAATCTCTTTCATAAAACGAATATCTGTAATATCCTGTTTATTTCTGAAATATTGAAAATCTGTTACCATTTTGAAAAAATGTAAAAATAAATGATAATAATTTAGCTTTATTAAGTTTGTGCTATCTGTATCGAAAATAGATCCCACGTTACTATAGTAATAGCTGCCAAGTTAGATATATTCACGAAAAATTATTCCGCGATTTTACTTAATTAAAAAAGTAATAATTTTTAACAAAACGTAATCGCTTATCCTTTAGCTAAAATAGTACGGTAAGGCGGATAAATTGTAAAGGTTGTCAACGGGAATGAAGGAGCAGTTCAATCCCATGGATGTTATTTCTCTTCAAACGGACCCCAGGGTTCACTCAGCTCTTTCTTAAATAGGTATCGGATTTCTAATGCTAAGGTTAAAGGCGGGCGAACGTCTGATGGGCCTTCGATCGCAATGTCTTCTCATTCAACTAATGATTGCAAGAAATCTTATTCTGATTTTAGGTTCAATTCGATAGTTCAGATCAAAGTATTTTTAAAAATATTGTGTTTCAATTCCTTTTAAATATTATAAATAATATTATCAATAATAAATTTCATTTATGATTGTTGGGTTATATTTATTACAAAGTACTACAAATTTTACAAAAATATATTAATTTCCTTTAACCTATAAACACTTTACAGCTATTTCAAAGTTAAATATTAGAAAAAAAAAATAGAATTCGTGTAGCAAAAATAAGAAATTAAAAACTTAAAACATTCATTATCAACGATTCCCTCGAAAAGAAATAAGTCTTAGGTTAATAAGAAAAGGAATAAGATTAAGGAAGGGCAATATAATAACATTACTAATAAATGGTCATTATAAATTGATTTAGATAGTTACGCCTATAGCAAGATTAATCTGATCGCCTCATCTTTTAAGTGATCTTCCTTA
Organism: Thereuonema tuberculata; assembly: GCA_023159025.1. Classification (NCBI taxonomy): domain Eukaryota; kingdom Metazoa; phylum Arthropoda; class Chilopoda; order Scutigeromorpha; family Scutigeridae; genus Thereuonema; species Thereuonema tuberculata. Next base: position 12,210 of record JAFIDM010022306.1, read on the forward strand.
GTTTGTTTACCGCTACCTTGATTATGTAAGATATACGTTGTTCATGGATTCTACAAACAAGCTGAAACTAAAAAGGAAGTGCAATTGTAATGATGCTTTTAGTTGTTGATGAATGTCCTGATTTCATGTTGACATTTCAAGTAAAGTATAACCAACAAATGATCTTTTATTACTTTCACTTTAGACAAATTCATATCTCCTAACTCTTTCTTTTTTATCATTTTGATGTCAGGTTCCACTAAGCAGCCTTATAATAGCCATTACTTCTAAAAACCAAGCTATCATGCAATCGACCACCCTTGCATATTGAAGTTTGAATCTGGTATTCGAATTGCTTGAGTATTCGTTGGTTTGCAGTACTGTTTTTTTTTTTTTTTTTTTTTTTTATAATGGTCAATAATAACAATGCCAAAGCTATTCAACATAAGTTAACTATTACCTTTTTATACTGTGAGCTTCAAGTAAATTCATTTTCATTATTTATTGTTAAGATTATAGCGAAATTTTATCTTATTAGCCTTTCTATCTTATAAAACAGGTTTATTCAAATAGAATGTTTAGGGAAGAAACTGTCTTTAATGGCCATATCCATCATCTTTTATTGTGTGAACAAGGCTTTTGTTGTTTGCATTTACCTTCATGTAAGTGGAAGACGAAAAACAAAATCTAGAAGAAAGAGAAGATTTCATTGTTCTGATTTTCGAATCTGGGGGTTAAATTAGAAAAGAAACAGGAATAACTTGAGTTCATGATCAAGAGTAGGTCCTGATTTTTGCTGTGCAGTATCGAACAGCCGAGAAAGCTTATTCCACCGATGCTATATTTTTAAAACCCTATTAAGGTTTACGTATTTTACAAATTTACTTAAAATAGCACAGTACAATAACAACAACAACAAAAAAATGCCAGACTTTGAAACTATGAAATATATATGTTGTTGTATGTGCTGAATTCGAAAATGCATTGCATTTTTTTCCGTATCATGTGAGATTTTTGTTCGGTGATGTAATTCCGCTTTCTGCTAATACTTGCCGGGTGGGCACTCCATCGCGATCTAATTGAAAACATAAGATAAATTTGCAGACAGACGCTAATTAATGGAAGTTCACGGTTATATGACAGATTTCCTGTTTATATTCTTTCCGAAATATATATTGCTTCTCCACTGCTAAATATATATTAGTATCAATAAAATTAAGACAGCATAGTGACTTGCTGTTCTGCAGAACGTTTTTACATAAAGTTGTGTGTTCGCATTTATTATAAGTTCAGATGTTAATTTTGTGATTGTGAATGACAGTGCTTTTAACAGTGAGAAAATAGAGACACTTTATTTTCAAATTCCTCCAAAATAACTTTGCTGTTTAATTAAAAGTAAGATGTAATTTCATGATTTCCTAAGTAGAGATAAAAGTAAATGATTTAATGTTACTAAACATGACTTCTAAAGCTGAAAGAAAATGATTTGAAAGCACAGTTTGCTCTAACATCAGCTGATCTCTTTCAAGCACCAGTTTACTTATTCGAGTTTATAATAAAAATGTATTACTTTAGGAATTCACTTACTTATTTTTCATTTTGCTCACTCTGTATTTATGCTATTATTATTATCTATGGAACTTCTATACATTATAATTCAACAAATCGAATTCATTTATGTATTAATTAAACCAAATGTCCAAATTCGTTGTTATTATTATTATTCCTTACAAAGCAGAAAAAAATTATGCAACATTATTGTAAGTCTTACTTATGTTTTATTGTAAGTCTCGTTCATTAAATATTTTCATTAATATGATTAAAATAAGCTTCCCTCTTTTAATTTTTTTTATTTCAAAGGAGTTTTTTTTTTTGTTTGGAAATGTAATTTATTAATTAATGATTCTTTTCTTTTTCTAACTTGCTAAAAATGTTCCATTTAGTAATTTATTTTATATACAGTGAAACCTCCGAATAGCGGACAGTCACAGGACCGGAAGTTTCGTCCGTTATTGGGAGGTGTCCGCTATTGGGGAGGACTATCTTTTTTTTAAATTTTTAGCTTATAGCATGTCATTTATAACATTACAGCAATGTTAATTTCTACAATTAACATTGCCCTATGACAAAATATGAGCAATTGCAAACTGTTTACTATTTACCTTTTTAAATGAATGCTAATCCATTAGTGTTACTTAAAATAATAACAAAATTAATTACAGTAATTATTTTGTCATTATTTTAAGTAAGACAACGGATTAGAAAATTAATTTTATTAACTAAAGTAATCAGGTAACAGAGTTTGACATTTCTTTTTTGCATTGAAAACATGTTTCTCAATATGAATATTTAAATCGTTTAACTTTGCAAGGCCTTCACAGTCCCCTTCGCTTCCAACGCCTTATCTCAATATGGCCCATTAATGGGAATGTTTTTTGCTCGTGCAGCACAAAACTAATCGAAGACAACAGAGTCGATCGCACTTGTCTCCGTTTCAGAACTTTGATGTGTTTGGAGTTTTCGTTGGAGTTCGTGATCCATTATTTCAAAATTTCCTCTGGACGCTACGTATTACTGTAGCCTGATTCTATTGCTTTTGAAAAGCAACAGAAGATCGTTCATTTTCTGTAGAATGTTGTCCGTTATTGGGAGTGTCCGCTAATCGGAGGTCAATACATGGAAACGTCTATATTAAGGGACTGGGGATTGCAAAATTGTCCGCTATTGGGGGGGTATCCGCTTTTCGGGAGTGACCGTTAGTGGAGGTTTCACTGTATTATGTTTTTATTTTTCAATCTCGATTTCAAGTGATATCGTTTACTGATATTTTTTTTTTTTGAAATATCAGAACATAGGAAGAAAAAATTCGTAAATATTCAAACAATTCATGTCATATTTATCATTGTAATTCATATTATTTAATAATTTCAATTTAAGAACATATCCCCAATGGAGTGACCAGTATTTCTTATAATGCTATATATATCTTTAATTTATTGCAGTAATTATAAAATTAAAAGCAAAGGCTTTGAATACTAATTATTATTTCCCTTCTGAGGTATTAAAATTACGTTAAAATTACATCCTGTTTTATAAGTTCTAATGAAGCGTCTATATACCATTATAATATCTGCAAAATACTTCAAAAATTGCATAATTAATTAATTTTGAAATTTCAACTTAAATAAAGCTTAAATATTTATTTAGTTATTTAGTTATTTACTGTAAAGCACTTATTTTCGCGAGGCTTTACTTTTCGCGAATTTCGCGAGCCCGTCATAATCGCGAAATCACCGATATCTTCATTTTTGCGAAAATTACTGGTAGCGAAAATAAGTGCTTTTACAGGTCTATAATCAATTGGTTTTCTTCACAATGACCTTGAAAGTGATTCGACAGAAAACTTCTGAATTCAATTTAGTTTTTTTCAATTTGGATGTTTTTTTTTGTTTTTTTTTTGCGATTTTATTTCATTTCATGAGTTTCTTTATTTATGTTAATGTTATCTTTGTTAATTGTGTATTAAATAATTAGTTAAAAGCACTGAAAACTAGAATCTTCTCGAATGAAGATCCGAAATGCAGCAGTCTTTAGGAACGAGTTAAAAACGTGAGGACCTGCATCACGTGAGCCTCGAACCCAAGGACCTTAAACATTCCCATTGTAAAAAAATATGATTCAAGTTATGTAAACTTTTCCCTAGCGAAGAACAATTTCATAATAATCATAGTTTTAATCAAATAGTTTCTCGATCACTTGTAGATATTAATTAAATGCTTTAGCTGAAAATGAGTTCAGTTTTCCAAATTAATTTCTCTTAACTTGTTGTGGTTAAATTGAAATAAAAGTAAAAAAAAAATGCTTATCGTAAAATCTTTTTGCGATGCTTATCGTAAGATAAATACATAAAATAAATAACAAAAGCAAAAACCGATCAGCGATAATCTTTTAGATTATTAAAAAAAATTATAAAACTTTCTTGGCTGTTCAAATATTTGAAATTCTTTTGTAAGCAAGAGATTTTGCTATTACAATAGCGCCGTTAGGAAAACTAAAAAAAAAATGAAAATGATTTAGGTAATTGATAACACTCTTACGGCAGCTCAACACGCTCTCTAAAAATTGCCTCAAACGAACTCGAAAATATGTCGTTTGCCGGTTGCAGCTTCACTGAAAAGCGATCCTTTACACTTGAGCTGCAATCACGTTTTGCTCTAGTTTAGATCGTGATTACAATACTTGTCGGCTAAGCGACTTTTTTTTTTTTTTTTGTCGCTTTGTTTTGCTATTAATTCTCATCTTATTTCACAGCAGATATAAAGAAAAAGAAAAGCGATAAAGAAAAAGAATATGGTGAATGAAGCTATGGATTGAAACACGATCAAAGAATATCCTGATTTTAGGGTGAAGTTCACACTTTCGTCGTTTTTAAATAAATTTTCTCATCACCACGAGCGCTGGTGTCGACTTGCTTCTAAAATTTTCCTGAATTTAGAACTTGTTTTATTTCTAGCAATGGGCATGATTTTCGGGCAAGTGGTAGATTTTCGAGCCACTTGCCGGTTTCGGGCAAGTTTTCAGGAGCGTGTAAAGCGGCCATTAGACTAACGCAAACCAGTTCCTTAACTCACATTAAAAGATTTGATTATTCTTATTTATTATCTTTCTTTTTCGAGCGACATGAATTTCAATTTAACGTATACATTAAACAGTGGTGGGTCATTCCACCTCAGAGCACCTGATGAGTTGTTCACACCATCACAGATTTGTATAAAAATTTATTTGCATGTCATAACATTGTCATAAGATTACACATTCTGCAAAATATGGGATTTTTTTTCATTAAATATGCCGAGATATGAATTTTTGAAGTTTTTTTTATATTTTTTTTTGAGCCACAACCCTTTTTTGATATATTTTCTTGAATATCTCATCTCCTAATCAATCAAATGGAATCAAATTTGTTTTCCCCATGTATTTTTTTTATGCTGAATCCAAAAATACCAACGAAATTAGTCTAGAACTAATAGTTTTGTAGTAATAGAAAGCATGTAAGCATTTAGGAAAAAAATTAAATGGCTAAGTGGGTCAACAATTAAAATTTGAGATTTTAACCCAAGTCAAAAAAAGATCTAAAATAACTGAAAAAAAAAAAAAATAATCAAGATGGTGTTTTGCTCCTGAGCTTGGAAAAAAAAATCGCAAAGTTGATATTCTTTTCGAATCGCGTAAAGAAATATCGAACAATTATTACTTTGTCACTGCATATTTATTTACAAAATTCAAGTTATCCCTTGCTTTAGTCATAGCTTTGTAAGCAGTAACTCTCACTTATAGCCAGTTAAAAACCCGCATTTTCAAACTGATTCAAACTGTCCAACAAGGTCATTTTTCCGAAATGCTTTCATGCTTTCTATTGCTACAAAACTATTAGTCCTAGACTAATTTCGTTGGAATTTTTGGATTCAGCATAAAAAAATACATGGGAAAAACAAATTTGGTTCCATTTGATTGATTAGGAGATGAGATATTAAAGAAAATACGTCAAAAAAGGGGCGTGGCAGCAAAAAAAATAAAAAAACTTCAAAAATCCATATCCCGGCAAATATTTAACGAAAAAAATCCCATATTTTGCAGAATGTGTTATCTTATGACCATAAAAATCTGTGATGGTGTGGTGTACTCATCAGGTGGAATGACCCTGGTAGGTCTGTAGTTAAATACTTGAAAAATTGAAATCATTTCCTCGGAAACAAAAAAACTAAAGATAAAAGCTGGATATACAAAAGTTATCTTTTTTTCTACAAATATACTCTCAGTCCTTGCCATCCTGAATGAGGATAGAGCAATCAGCTTTGGTGGCTCATTTCGAGGACTTTGGAGTCCACCAAAAAAAAAAAAAGTCTTTAATAAAATTGCATCAAATTTTAAAGATGTCAGTCTATTGTTTAAGAGATTTCAGGAACATTTTTTAAGAGATGGGAGGGGTGGTGATTGAAATAAATGGGCCTATGTTTTAAGCTGGATTGAATTTTATGAAAACCATTCCAACTGTTTTAATGTGATGTGCATGTAAACAGACTAATGTACAACTGACAAAATGTTCAAGTCGAATAGTGAGACTTTGCACACTTCTCATGATCAGTAATAATTTTACAGAATTCTTTCAACTAATTAAGAATTACTTTGAGGGTCATTACAGAGTGTTTTAACATATACAAACATTACAGACCATTACGCAAAATTTTTGCTTCTAAATTGTTTTGTTAATGGTAGAAAACAATGTAACCGAATCCTACGGAATTCATATGGTTTTACCTCCCATATAAACCAGGTTCGATTTAGAGATATTTGGAACATAAGTAAGCATCAGGAATATCAATCATAGTTTTCTAATTTTATCTTCATGAAACAAAATTTGCTCTAACTTCGATAAAATTTGTAATTTTAAAATATTTTTTTTTAAATAATAAATTTGAACCAAAGCATAAATTTAAGGGCGACCCAAAATAAATAGACTACTAAAGAAAGGAAGTATATTAACGTAAGCAAAAATAAAAAAAAAGTAGGAAAAAAAATAAAAAAATATTAGGAAAATAAGAAAAAAAAAATCCATGCGAACATTAAAGAAAAAAAAAAGATTACTATACAGACTTGAACCGACAGCCTTCAGCACATGACTCCGAGAACTTATCCATCAAGCTAAATCTGACAACTAAGATAAAATGGTTCCATTTCTAACATGTAAGCTAATAGCGGAAATCGAATGAAAACAATGCCAAATATCTCGAACATGAGAGCGTTGGCCCCTGAAAATACCTAATTCCTATGCTGTTTTGATCTCTGAACACAATGTTGAAGTCCGTCTGCCGAACCGACCTTCCGTTTGGGAGTTGTTGTTCGGGAGGGGTGGGGGGTGACAGACACGGACGAGCAGGATAAACGTAATAGGCACCGATTTGGTCGATTTTTGACTCTTACAGAAATACAATACTGCAAACTACGGTTTCGCGAAAACTAGTCATTTCTGGATACATTAATTGTTTGTTTTTCGTTTACAACATCGTTTATTAAATCATTTGCTACTATTTTGCTTAGTTGTGTTTCATTTTATGAATATTTGCAATACGTTTTCTCGCATGCCAATAAGTCAATATTCAAAGTCCTCAATTTCAATTAACAGTTAAACAACTCCGATAGCTATAGAAGTTAGTCTAAATAATATAAGTAAGCTTTTCTATCGGAGAATCAACTACAGCTTCGTGCTATGATTTCAAATCCTACTTAGCAATAAACATAATGAAAAACATTAATCAGTTGCTTGTAGTTGATTCCGAATAGGAAACAACTCTGGTACTTGAGATCACAGAAATCTAAGCGGCCTTAGTTAAAAATCTGGATTGCAGCGCTCCAAAATCCTGAAATGCTATTCCAGGATACCAGTTGAATGTAGTTAAGTATCATGTCGGAACTAACACTGTCGTAACATTTACGCTGTGTCGTAAATCGTCGAACAACTCTCTCAAGTTTCTATCGAGTTCCATACGCTTCAACCAGAAAAGTATAATTCAGCTTACACCATGATATATTTGTTACTTAGATTAATTAATTTATATATAATTACGATTTTTCATAATATCGACAAATTTTATATAATAAACGTAGACAGGCCCAGCAAGGAACACTAAATTCTTTTTCCAACGCTAAACAAAGTGATTAAATAATATTTTTTTCAGTTTCTTTTCAATGTTATATTACTTTTATGCTACATAAAATATTTATTTTCATATTAAAAATGTTTATTTTATCAATAAAGTGTTTGTTCATACTCAAAAATTATTTTTTTTTAAATTTCCCGTTGATTGCGAAATTTTCGCTCATTGCGACCTTCTCTGGAACGTATCCTTCGCAATCAACGGGGGTTACCTGTACGTACCATCTCGCAGTCGTGAACAATCTTGTCAACTTTCTCCGTAGCTGCTAAATCAATCCCTCAGCCGTGAGATTTCATTATTATTGATATACTGTACATAATGTTCACATTTCTAGGATCCTTCGTTATTTTTTTATTTCTAACGTCATTTCGAAATAACATTATCTAAGTCATCTTATATATTCATGTTGACAGTTATTTGGGTAAATAATTGTAGGAATAATTGACTGAGCATGCGAAGTCTTACTATTTCACCTTAACTGTTTCTTATTTGTAGGCTCAAAAAGGAATGCGCGAATTTTTATAAAATTTGGTACGTAGCTTATTTATGGTTGACATTAAAACTAAGCAATTTATTTTGGTCTCCACATTTTCAACATCGCTGGCAGAAACACTGGCAGAAACCACTGGATAGATTTCTTTAAAATTCTTATTCATGATGGAACTTAAATTTCTATTCCTGAAATTGATTCCAACTGAGTGCTGCATGTTCAATTCCTACTAAGCAATAGACAGCCGACAAGGTGTCCATCGTGTCGAGGTATCCATCTTGTAGTAAGTATTGATAATGCAACAATTTAGGGAGAGGACTTATAAATTGGACCTTAAAGAAATTTATCAAATTTTTTGAAAACCCGTTGAACTGTTTTAGGGTAAAGCGATTCCAGACCGACAGATAGAAAAATAAAATAAGAGGAATACAAAACTATTCCAAATAGTCAACAATTTATAATATTGCTGCTTTTAAAGCCTACGCAGTTGTTTTGTATTACTTCAAACAAAAATAAAAATAATAATATTTTATTATTTAAAAATAATAAATTCAACTTGGCAGGAAGGGACCTTCGCATCATGCTATCGATGCCACACCCGCACTCGCGTCAGACCCTTACAGCTGTTAACGGGATTCATCCATGACCCTCTGTATCACAGAGGGTCATGATTCATCTGACTAAACGACTCAGCGCTACTGTATAAGCTCCAGTTTTGATCCCGTCACCAGACTAGGCGCAATGCTCGATGATGAGTAATCATCAGTGGTTGAGGAGTAGGAGTAGCGGATTTGCAGCGTGCGCCTTACCATTCGCTCACTGACGCTGCTTGGTTTTCTTGAAACTGGATGTGATCTCGCCGCTGTTGCCCTTCTGTCGATATGTAGGAGTTTGGGCAATCTAAACCAACCCTTGTCATCAATGGTGTGCGGGTGACCACCACTTGCTCATAAGGCATAGTTAGTTATTAGAGGTAGGTCGTTGATATGGATATCTTCGAAAACCTAGGGTAGGTACCCCTGGAATACAGAATGATCCATCTGTCTCGAGCCAACTACTATTCCATGTTTAAATTACTAAGATACAATATTTATATATTTTCGATTGCGATATAGTATGGGAAGTCCAGATGAAATCTATTTATTAGTTTGGGTTGCATATTCCACTATATGCTGGAGGCGCCAATTTCAACTTCTTATTACCCAGTCTCCAATGTTTTGTCCATTCAGTGTGCTTGTGTGTGTGTGTATATCAATAGTTAATAACTTTTAAAATGTTAAAAGTTAACATCTCTTGAGAAGACGTCTACAGCGGTATTTGGGAGTTTCAAAGTTTAAGCTGCATCTATATTCAGCCCGATTCACAACTACCTTTAAGAGAGCATTTTCTATTTGAAGGGATTGTATGAACTTCCATTGCTTATTTGGAAATGAAACAAGCCAGTCTAAAGTTTTTTTCCTTAGGACTTTTACCACTTAAGATAGCAGTTCCACTTGAAATTTCAAAAGTTGAATCTATTAAAATCAAAAGAAATTTATAAATGATAACTTGAAAATATTCATAGTCCTAAATACAGTAATTGTAACAATTAAAAGCTTGATTTTTTTTTTCTACATATCAAAGCTAAAAATTATCTTAAACCTTTCTGCTAGTTTCATAATCATTGTAAAATGAATCTATTCTAAATACTTTGCTGGAATAATCAATAATCCTATTACTAAAGTACGCTGCCCAAATAACTCCACCTTAACATTTAAATTATTGTAAGTCTGGAAATAAGGTGTATCGAAACACGAAAATTATGACCAAGAAAGTTTAATCTTCTGTTTGAAGCACACCATAAAGAAACATATGATAACTTTTACTGGAGAAGTATGATAACTCAAATAAGAAAACTTTGCAAACTGGCGTTATTAGGAACACCTGGTCCAATTAACGCCACCTAATTTCTAGTAACTTAACTTATTTAAAATTAAGAATTACTCCATCATTCTAAACATTATTTGTACGAAATTACAGTAAAAAGCAGCTGAATTTGACTTTCTGTAAAAAATAATAAAAAAATCACTTGAAATTAACACAGTCTTTCTAATCTGTAGCTAAACCAAAAGAGGAGATGTAAAAATTAATTTGAATATCCCCTCCTTTTAAGTGAAATGAGACAATAAGACAAAATACCACAAAAAAACAATATTTTTTAGTTAACTCAAAAAGCTTTTAAAAAAGTAAGTTTAACGCCACTAATAAACTTTTTATTTTTTGTAAAGTGGCGTTAAAGCGCTACTGAGCACATGGATCCCATGATACACTTGTTTGTCTACAATTTCAAGTGAAATTTAAGTAGATTTAAGTGAATCTACTTAATTTAAGAAATGAAAAGAAATGAAATTCTACTTTTTAAATGAAATTTAAGAAAATTTCATTTAAATTGACTAATTGACTTTAGTCAATTTAAGTGAAATGAGACAATAAGACAAAGTACCACAAAAAACAATGTTTTTCAGTTAACTCAAAAACCTTTAAAGAGTTAAGCTTACTAAAATAAAAAGTTTATTGGTGGCGTTGAAGTGGCGTTAAAGCGCTACTGAGCACATGGATCACATGCTACACTTGTTTGTCTACAATTTCCGAATTTTAAAAGTAACTTTATCTTATCTATATAGAAGAATCTTCAAGAATCAAGAAAATATATAGCTTTAGATAGTTAATCTTTGCTGAACATTAAAAAAAATCTATATTTTATCTTACATTGATATAGTAGCAGCCTTTCAGAACCAGTCCTCGACACGAAATAGTCAAAATGTAATTTCACTCGAAAATGTTGGCGGTCTGCCAATAACTCACTTCAACACTAGATTGCATGTCAATGCAAACTACTTTAGTGCAGTACCGCCATCTCTTATGTTTATGAAGAATTAGATAGGTGGCGTTAAAGGTATACAGGGTGTTATATGGCTCAGTTACCTTATATTCCATTTTTGTATTTTTTTCTTGTCACATATTAGGCTCCTTGACAATCAAGCAACTACTTACAGGATTCAACAGAAATCTCGAGCTACAACTGCAATATTTCGTAAGTAAATAGAAATATAAATTATTGCTTTCGGGTTTCCAAGAGCCTCATAGCTTTCTTTTACAATAAACGCAATTTGAGTTTAAGCCACAGGCAATAGGGAAGTGACTTTGGAAGAGTCGAAGTTAGATTCCATCATTAAAATTTCAGCTCTCAAGTATAAATAGTTGTTCAGGTGATAAACCCTTTCATTTTTACTCCATTATGAAAATAGTTTTTTTATTACTTTCATATTTAATTTCAAGTCTTATTTAGCCTTCAAATTAAGTTTGATAAAACTTAAAAGAAAAACTAAACTTCTATGATAGAAATTAAAGGAGCTAAATGTAGAATTAAAAACTATTATCTTCTCTCTTCTTGGTTACGAATGAGAAATAAATTTATGTAATTGAATCATTATCAGCTCTCCGGATAAATACGGAAATCTTGTTCAATTAATATTTCCAATCGAAATTAAACTTACACTTTTCTTTCATTAAATTATTAGGATTTTTTGTGTGAGATATTTCACATAAAACAGTTTTTGTTGAGAATGATTAATATGCCATTCTAAGAAATTGTAAGAATCATGTATCCTATTTTCCTAGTTACTCGAAATATGATTTCTACTTTTAGTTTTATCTTTCATTATATTTGCTTTTATCTTGTTCTTGTCTCGAATGATTGTGTAATGAATTATCTTGTAAGCCTATTAAGCATTGATTATCTCATTTTTATCAGGGAAAGTAGTTATTTTTTATCCATCACTTTTTTAAGTACAGCAACTATAATTTATAATTTATCATTAAGCACACTGCATTAAGATCCTCATACTTTTCATAAGTCATGAACAATATTTCATTTCGTATTACAATGACTGAATATCAAGAAATGGAATACATCGAGAATGGCCTAGAATTCTAGTCAAGAAAAAAAGTTAAAAACAATTTCAGATAGTACGAATGTGGTTGATCTGAGAAATTTTTTTAAGATCATGTTCCCTTTTTCTACTGAATAATTGAATGTCTTAGAACAATCGTTTTCTCTTTTTTTCAACATATTCGTGAAGTTTAGTTGTATCGAAGAATATGAAAACAAAGACGAAATTACTTCTCTTTAAAGCAAGCTCAATTTAAATTATTATGCTATTTCACTTATGGTTCAAAAAGTTTATGAAGAAAATCGATTTTTTAACTGGATAATCCGAATTCGATGAATAATCATAACTTTTCAGGCATTTAAGCTCTTGTAATTTTCTAGTCAAATAGATTTATCAGTACCAGCTGTTCAATAGTTTGAGTACATGCCAATACCTTTTCACTTAAAGCCGCAAGATATTTTGTAAAAGATTGCAGGAAACGGATTTTCACTACAATACACAAAGTGATTAAAGGACTATGATTTTGGTTGTCAGTAAATCATTGATTATTTTAGATATTAGTTCCCTTTTAAAGTTATTGTCGTTGGATTCAAATAAAGTACAGCGTAAAATGTCATGAAGAATAATAGTAACCTATCAACAAAAAGAGAACAGTCTAAATAATAACTTACTCCACCTTACCCTGAACAAATTCTTTTAATCCTCTTCTAATTTTTTTTTGGTTTTATTACTATTATTATCTGAACCGGGTAATTTTAATTTGCACTATGTAGTATTTTGAAAGTGATACTCCAATATCCTACAAAGTTAATTAATGAAAGAGATATGCTTTTGTTTTTCTTATGGATTGCTGTTAATAGTAGTTATTTTTGATTTACAGTACGAAATGAATAAGAGTTAGAAGCCAGAAATTACTCTAATATTTAATCTAAAGCATGAACTGGATTATGGGTTTATTAGCCAAGTGGCAGACATCTGAATGTGCATTGAGTGATCCGAATTTAATCCTGAGCGGTTGTCCGGAAGATGAATTCTTCTGTCGGGCTGATCTCATTTCAGGGGATACAGATGCGCCAAGTTCGGATGACTTAAGTTGTGATAACCTCAACGTAATCTCGGATCATGAAATGTTGGGGTTCTTGCGATATCTACCTAGCGATAGGTTCTTTGCGATATCAAAAACAATAATAATGCACATGAAAACATAACACTATACGATTTACAACTAAATTATAATTTATACGCGCCATCCAGCCTTTTGTCGTTTTACATCATTATACAGAAATATCGGCAACAAGCGCCAAGTATCAATTTACAAACGGACGCTATGTATTAACAAAATGCAGGGAATCTTATAGTACCCTTGCTGAATCCCTTTTAGTACGACTTAACCAAATTTCAATTTTCTTCCATTCCCATTTCCAGATATTGATTTGTTCTGTAAATTTCTTCTAAGAATTAAGACTGCCATATTGCTGTACATACTAATAAAGTCCCACATATCAGAAATGACAGGGATTATATGGAATCAGAGTCACTACGAAGGAAGAAAAATCGTTTCATCTTCAAGACGTTGGCAACAATCCAGAAACAACAGGATGCTTCAAATGAATGTATATACACGTTAAATGATTATAAATTTGATGTTTATTAAGATTAAATTTAAGTTTAATAATTCAAATTAATGTTGAATTATCGCAATTGATGGTCGTTCTGGTCTAGGCATTGCTGTTAACGTGACCTAACGGGAATTGGAAATTGATTATCAGTCTGACTTTGTTTCATTGATATTTTGGGTGGATTCAGCTACAGTAATTTGTTGATTTTAGTACATTACTTGATGTAGTTTCGAGCTCAAAACTTTAGGTTTGACTTGTTCCCGGGAGCTAACCAATGCCAGTTTATCGCCCAATCCGTGTGTTACGCAGAGTTTCTCTCATCCAGTAGCGTTTTAGGACAAATTTACTTTTGTAAAAGCTTAGTCTCATTTCAGCCATTATTTCAACTGAAAAAGACAGAAATTAGTGAGTTATGGGCTGTGAAAGTGTGCAGACATGTTTTGGGGACAGCTTGGACCAGAATCACCATCGTTTCCAACACTGGTGGTAAATAGAAAAAAAAATCTGCATTTCTCTGTTTATATTTGAATAATATCTAAATTTATCTTACACATTGAATTTATAATCATTTAAAGTCTGTATATTTTTTGGAACAACCTAAATACCTTGAATTTTCAACGAGGACAATATTTACATACATCAATACTTGAAAAATTCAATTTTTCGATTTTTCTGACTTCACTGAAGACTAATAAAATAAGGGACAAGAAAAATTTATTTGTATTTTGTGTAATTTAACCTATTTTTTAAAGCAAAAGATACCAGCTTTATTACAACAAATTTGTTAATTACAAATATATAATTAAATATATCATTAAATTTACTATTTACGTTTAAATTAACTATGGAACTTTTAATTTGACATCATATCGTTACCACCTATACACATAACAATGGATCTATCTTCTTAGATTTCGTTTTTCAATGTTGTGTTTAACAAATAGTAAATATTTATAATGAATTTTAAATATCTAGGATCAATAAATATACTTCATTTTCAATTAAAACTTTAGAAATAATACTGATTTCACAGAATATACATTACTTTTAGTTATAAATAATTTGGAAACTTCAATAATTCATTGTTTTCTATTCGTTCAGTTGGTTTGACTTTCATGTAAATAAGCATTAGTAAAGAAATAATGTAAAAGATGAAAAAGGAATTTTAGCTGCATTTTTGTTTTGGAATCAAAGTAAAGATAATTAAAGACAAATTTACAATACATTAACATAGATCAGTTAAAAATATTTAAGAAATTTGGAAAATTGTATTTCGTTTTTTTTTTTGTAATTTTTTTTCACGTTTTTATTGAGCATCACAACTTTTAATTCTTTTTACCTCATTATAGTTTACTTGAAACGTTATTTCAAGAAGGTACTACTGTTTTTCAAGACATTCCCTCACCTCCTCGATTTCATTGGGATTTTGGGATTTGGTGCAACTCTCCTACTTGTTTGGGATGTTTTCTTTTTGGAAGCAGCGCCAACCACAGCAGAAGATGGTTTCTGTCGTTTCGAGGAACTTGAAGAGCTGCCTTTGCTTCTTCCGCAGGAAACTCGGTCGCTTTTCTTCAACTGAGCTCTGATTTCTGGTGAAAGTTGGTATTTGGCTTGTGCACCTTCCCCTCTTGTGTGAATCACTGATCCTTTCTCAAGCGCCCTTTTTAGGTAACTTTTGACACTTTGTCGCTTCTGGTCAGGATCTATGTTTTGCTTCCGTTTGAGATAATGAAGGATCATCTCAACGGTCGATCCCCTGGGTTCTTTAAGCTGCAAAATAGCGGAATTCACCAAAGCACTTATTTTGGGAGATGGATTTGCAGCGTTTGGTTCCGTGGAAGACAAACGGTTTTCTGACTTTCTTTCCTGTGGAGGAGCCATTGCACCTTCCACAGATTGATCTTGGTGGTCTTCGTTGTCAGAATCTCCGTCGTCATTTGGATCATCGTGATTACCGGAACCATCAGAAGCCAGAACCAGTGACTCATCAAGAGATTCTTTCTCAACCAAGAGATTGTCTCGATTGGGAATCTCAAAATGCAGATTGTCTACATTTTGCATTGAAACCACTTGTTCTTGATTAGAAAGCCCATTCAGTTTATTCTCTTTGCGCTAATAAAGAAAAGAGAAAATATATAAAATTAAAAAAAAAAAAAATTAGAAAGATTTTCAAAAGAAAGCATTCCAAAATAAAAATATAACCAAATTGAAAGGAACTTGTAAACGTTGCAATTTTTTAAATATAATTTTGGGAAAAGTAAAGTTATAACTAATTTATTGACTTAAATCAATTATGGTTCTGAATTCTAACTGGCGTTATAAAAAAAAAAAACTTTTGCCTGTTTCTACTTTCAAAATATATATTTAAATATCTTTATATATTTATTCTGTATATTATATTTATGTATACTTGAATGTAGAAACAGACAAATTGTTTTTTCATTTTAAATTTTGATTAAAGTAAAAGAAAAAAATAGTTAGAATTTGTGGAAGAGATATTATTAAAAGTTATTAAAATTAATAAAAAAAAAGATAGAAGACTGAAAAACTAAGATTGATACTTCAAAATAATAATAATGGAAAAGCAATATTGAAATTAAACCAAAGATTTTCTTAGCAGGAAAATCTTAATCCTTTTTGCAGTTTTGTTTAGAGACATGACAGTTTTTGAATTTATTTGAAGAACTCTGCTACTTGTTTAAAGTCCTTTATCCAAAATTATTTTACATTGAATAAACTACATCTTCTTTAAATGTCCAGATTATGATTAGTATCGTTCGATCTGGAAAACTGATTCTCGTTAAGAAGGCTGAATTTGTTTCCAAGATGGTTCTTGACCATTGAAGTGCTTTATTATTAATCATAAAAGATTAATTAAGTTCTCCTTTGTATAGAAATCTGACAATTAAACATTTTGTATAATGAAAATATCTTCAATTTAAATAGCTAGTGCAAAATGATACAAATAATGAATCCAACACTAAGTTCATTATGGTGTTAAAATCTGGTAAAGAAATTTGAAATCTTTATTACTGGCTTAACTGGATTTCGCAAAGAGGCCTTAAAAATCGTCAGTGCATTTACCTTGTTTGGATAACAGTTGAAATCGTTATCCTTTATAATCTCTCCTTTACTTATTCATTACCATCATCAATCAAAAATACAAATTCACTTCCGTTTTCATTCATGTCTTGTAATCCATCGAATACTAAGTTTCAAGAACTCTGCTGTATCTCTAATTTTAATACACAAATATGTATCTAATGAGTATGTAATCCAGTGTATCTAATATTGAAGTAATAATTTCAAACTTCATTTTGATTAAGAATCATGATATACAGCTAGACCCTCCCCCGTGTATATGCGCTTGTTTTTCAATATCACATAGAATTTAGATAAGTAAGAATATTATATTTAAAATATTGAAACGTTTCGACAATTATAGTTCTAATTGTCATTTTCGAATTACAAATAAATAGACGGATCGGAAATAAATAAATAATCTTGATTTTCCCCCCAAAAAAAAGGATTGAATACATTCATTATTGATGGGAGGAAGGGGGAGGAAACATAAGTCAAAAAAGAATATAAAGTAAAAATAACAATATAAAGTAAAAATAACAATATAAAGTCCCCGTGGCCTAATGGATAAGACATTTGACTTCAGGTCAGAAAGTTGCAGGTTCGATTCTCGTCGTTTCATTGTAAAAATTATTTCTATTTTCCATTCTCAAAGGAAATTGCGCAGGACAGACAGACAGAGAAATAAACGATTTTAGTAATATAGATTAAGAAAACATGAAGGGCACTTTTTAAAAAAAATATAAAAATTAATAACCGTTTGGTCATTTCTTAATTCGTCACTAAATCTTTTAAATGTTTCTATGAAAATCGACGGAAATATAAAAATACTCAAAGGTTCGTTGGATATGGGCATTTTGAAGTTATTTTTTTAAAAATAAAATTCTTTAATGAATTGAGACGCAATTTCTTTTAAATAAAAGACTGATTTGTGTTAGGAAACGAAAAAATAAAATAAGGAAAAAATAGTTAACCGCCATCTCGGACATGTATTTACATTTGGGTTTTGACTCATTTTACGTCATCATCTTCCCACAATGAGAAGAAAGTTCTTTCACATTGACATACTTTTTGGAAATTCTTTCCGAACAATTAATAAATATCTATTATAAAAATAACTAATTAAAGTATTAGTAAAACTTAATCATCAATTAAAAGCATTAAATAGAAGCATGTTTTTAGCATGAAATATGTTTTTTTATGATCAACCTTGGCTCTTACATGGATCATCTCCAGCTTTCAAAATGCATTTTTATTTGATTGGATGACATAAAACTTAATGGCTATTACAAATTATTTACATTTTTATATAATTTTATGACATTTTAGCAGAATTATTGTACTATTTATCCTATCGTGTCACGCATACAAAACGAGTTAAATAGAGGGGAAAATGAATGATGAAAACTGTTAATGATGTTCATTTCTAAGAATTTAAAATATAATCAAGGATTTATAAAAAAATAAATAAAAACACGTATTTTTAAGCCATAACAGAAATATTCTGGAGGGCAAGGAATTCATAAACTTTACAGCTTAGAAGATCCATTTCTGCTAAGGAACAAAAGACAAATTACCAGGCGGCAAGCCCTCTTAAAAAAAATAATTCCAAAAATGGAAAAAAAAAAAAATTGAAAACAACTGTCTCATGTACAACAAGGTTCACCACCTGTGTCAAATGGGCTTGAATATTCTGAGTTGGAGATTTTCAAATGAAAGGTTTTTGAATTATAAGATATAATTATTTTATTAACACAATGCTTCAAAGATAACAAAAAGACAATTTAATCTTAAAAGCAAATAGAACGAACTATTCTTGTATCTTCTATATAAAAGAACCTTTTTTTTTATTATTTCGAACCAATACATATCAAGATTTCATTTTGAATTTTTTTAAACTTTTTCTTCAACTAAATTTTAATAGACATATCACAGGTTTATGCTAACCTGTGAAAGAAATGCAAAAAAATCAATGTCAGATCTAAACCAAATTTTAATGTTTTAGAATTTGAATTTTTGAATTTGAAAAGAACGCCATGTTGTTCTTTTCAACTGAAAAGTTTTTTTTTAAAAAAACAACATTAAATTTAATAAAAAAAAATTTTAAGTCAGAAAATTATAATTTCTGAAAATTATAGTTTTAATTTCTAATACGAATTAAAATTTTTAAAAGTAATGAAAAATTTCATTACTACAATTTACATGACTTCGGTTTTTCGACTTTGATAATGACCTGGTTGTTCAGGAAAAATTATTTTAACTTAAATTAAACTTCATTTTTTTTTTAACGACTTACTTACCTTATCTAATCGTGCCTTTAAAGATTCTG
>JAFIDM010022307.1:7552-31348 GCA_023159025.1 Thereuonema tuberculata
AGAAACACATTTGGTAAGACTTATCCATTTATTTCGGTTTAACTAATTATAATCACAGATATAATATAAAAAGAAATAAATTTTTTCATTGTGAGTGCAGTTTAAAATATTTCTCTCTTCCACTTAACCAATGATGTACAATTCAATGATGTAATGTAATTCTAAATGGTTACTGGTTTTATATGTTTTTATTTGCCATAACGGATGTGGAACTATGAAGATATAAGAGAAAAATAGAGTAAAAACTAAATCATTAGTGATAACCAAGTAAAGATAGTATTTGAATTTGGAAGGTAGAGAGACTACAAGGTTCCCTTACAACAGTTCTAACCTTCTCTGTTTACTTTGGTTGAATTTTATTTAGTAGTTTCAGTGTTAATGCTTTCTGTGCGTTTACCCTCAAACGACACGAAAACTAGATGTGCCATTCTTTGGTGGTAACTCAAAGCCTTTGAGGCTGATTAATGGCCGCCAAAGTGTAAAAAAGTTGACTCATAGGTGGCAGTGATGCAGCCAAAGTATCTACAGTAGCCAGAAGTTTTACAGTAATCTTGGTACCCATATGCTAATTTAGCAACAGAACTTTTTCGTAGATAATAGGAAGATTAACTGTACATTTAAGTTTCCTGCTGAATATTCTTTCAGCATTTATGTTAAATGGACTCAAGTTAAAAATATATTTATTATCGTCAATAGAATTTTATCAACTTGCGTATATAGCATTAAAAAAAAAAAGTTTATTTATTTAGCAAATTAATATTGAGATCGGAGAATATACGACTTTCCAGCCCGTTGTACTCTTCTCCACTTAACTCAGGTGTACTGCGGGTTGGTGCCACATACCTGGAGTTGCCCCCATACACTTCATCGTCAGTTTGCCAGATTATTCCCTATCCCGAATTTCGAAAAAACCGGCCTTATTCCTTGTCTACATCATAAAGGAAACCTCTGTGCAAAATTTCAGCTATCTAGATCGAAGGGTTTGGGGTGAGCGTTGATGAGTCAGTGAGTCAGGACTTTTCTTTTTATCTATGTAGATTTTCATGAATTTTGTTTTGTTAACATCATTGAATAGTTCTGTATAGATTATATTTGGATGTGTTATTTTCTCATTTTCAACTGTTATCCGATACGTTCTTTACATATTATTCCTGGTGTTTTGATATCATGTTTATTTATGAAAATATGATCTATATCTGTTTTCGTATTTCCTTGAATTGTACAGTTTCTTGTTGTTCCGTAAAGACGATTTTTGAAACCATTATTGCACATAAGTTTTACGTATTTCTGTACTACATTGTTTTTATTCATTTTGAAAATATCTAAATTTACGTCGCCAATCAGTATAGTTGGACAGTTGTTTAATATATTTTCATTTTTTATGAATAGATTCTCTATTTCAGTAAAATTTTAGTAATTTGTAATTTAGCGTTTTGCTTACAGAATGACAGACAGAATAACGTTTTACAATATATGTTTTTATAATATATAATAATATTAGCCGGGTATCGTCGCTTCGCTCGGGAACCCTTGCATATATAGCATTAAAAAAAAAAAAAAAACTTTATTTAGCAAATTAATGTTGCGATCGTCGGAGAATATCTAACTTCCCAGCCCGTTGTGGCTTCTCCGAATAACTCGGATGTATTGCGGGTCGGTGTCACACGCCGAAAATTCCTATTTTTGCATGTATCTTGCAAACGCTGAAGCGTTTGTGAATAAGTGATACATCGTTCGATAGAACATTCAAATACCAACATTTTCTCAATATAATATTCTCTTCTAACTTTTATACTTTTCGTTTAAATTGAGAAAAAGTCAAAATTTGACCCTTTAAAAGGCGCCATCTTGGAAACAAAAAACTTTTTTCGAAAGATTTTTGTAGCATTTTGTTTGTCTTAAAAAGATCTACATTTTATCCATTTACATGACCACTCTATCTCTTATAGTTTAATCACAAAATTGGAAAAACGTTAAGTCTTATGACAGACAAAATAACGCTTTTATAATATACAATAATTGAAGAAATTATGAGTTGTAATTAAAAATTTCTAGTAATGTACTATTAATTACAATATTACATTCCTAGAAATTCATAAATAATATTTTCTTTAATATTTCACTATATTTCATCCCTCTGCGAGAGATTTCTTCAGGTAATAAATTGAGGACAAGAAAATTTTTCTTCTTCCTTTATAAATTCGTTAGGATTACAAAATAAGAACTAATAAAATATTACAATTCCAATGAAATTTTCTACTCATTATTAATAACAATTTAACCATTTAATAATTCAAATCAAACTTTACTCATCTATTATTAATAATTTTATGCTACTATATCATGTTAAACCAATAAATATTTCTCTTAATATATTTACAACCTCGTTTATCCGGAATAACTGGGACCAAAGGCAATCCGGAAAATCGAAAATCCGGATAATCCGGGTAATATGGATAATAAGCAAAACAAATCCTTAAATAAACAGACTTACCGTTTATTACGATAAAAAACTATGTTTTGTATCAACGCCCTGTGACACTCTAGTAAAGCTTTCTTAAACTCGACAAAAAGCATTTTATTACCATAATTTATTGTACAATCTATGCAGGAACTGTATATTTAATCAAAATAAAAAGCGAATGTTTGGCATACTTAGTTATAGTTAAAATTATTATCTATGTGAACATTAAATAAAAAAAAATAATTTTTTTACAAATCTGATCCGGATTATCCAGAGATCCGGATCAACGAGGGCCGAATAAACGAGGTTGTAGTGTGTATCCAAACGATGCTTCGCTAATTTTAGGATATTTATTCTCTGTTTATATATTTTTTTCAATTAATTAAACATGATTCAATCATGAGTCTTTCTTTTTCATTCGAAATTTCACATTCAAATTTAACTTTTTGGGTCTGGGTTGCTAAATTTGATTTGAAATTGTTAAATGATAAAATTGTTACAAAGAAATTTTAACAAATCTGTAATAAATTAATCAATAAACCAAAAAGGCACCAAAGTAAACAAAAGATTTCACCTCTGAGGTATCAATAGTGGGAGTGTGGGACGGCCATTTCGTCCTCTTTATGGACTCATGAGCCACACAAATCCTCTATCGAAAGCTGGGATCGCGAAACGATCTTTCTTTGTAATTTATGTGGCTTTCCAGTAGTCTTACTTTCTTCAATTTCCTTTGGGCCTGACGGATTCACAGGTCATGAATTGAAGCTTTTTCTTTCGTTTTGATTTTTTTTTTTCGCTTTTGTTTATTTGGAAACCCACAGGCGAGTGCGTCGGTGGATTTCCTTACTTGGTTTCGCGATCTGAGCTTTCGACCGAGAGGGTTTGGGTGGTTGATGAGTCCATGTTATGTTACGTAGTGAATGTGGGTGGCAGAGAAGCCAAGCACTACGACCGGAGGTCACTATCCCACGGAAATAAGGACAGATGGAGAGAAAGACTGAGAAAGTATGGTGGAAGTGCAGGGGAAACGGGAGGACCCAGAGAAAACCTGCCCAGCATGGATCGTCCATCATCACCAAACCCACAGGAGAACCGAACCCGGTACTCAGAGGTGAGAGGCCGATAACATAGCGACAACGCCAACCACGCGGCCATTGTTTTAATAATAGTTTAATTTGCAGAGACACTAACGAATTAATTTGAAGGGTTTCCTAAAAGTCCAAGGTATTAAAAATAAATTTTTAATAAAATAATTAAAAACTTTTTATTTATTTCTAAAATATCAGCTTAACAATTTTACCAGTCTTATTCCGCTATAATAACAGATAATGACAAATACCAAAATACAAGAAATTATTTCAATTCTTTTACATTTTTTGTTGTAATAATAATAATAATAACAATGAACCTTCTATTAGATATTACAAAAGCACAGAATTAATTTGTTTTAACGATACAAGCCAATATTTATTTATTGGCAAGTAATCATTCACTTTAAAATAGTGAGAGTCAATGCTCGATAACATTTCAGTTCTTTGGCTAATTTTGATCACTATAGTATTTTGCAAAACAAAGGAGGGTTTGCCATATATGGTCAATACCTAGCGATGGATTTTGTCTGGAACAAACTTCACTAATCATGACGTCATCTACTTGAAGTCCGAGCAGTCAGTTCAAGATGGCGTCTTTTTGTGATCGCATAAGCGTGACCACGCAAGGACAAACTTTACATAGCTAAGCAAGGGGGTGTGGAACATAGGTAATTATTTCAATTTTAATTATTATGTATTCGTAACTGTACAAAATATAAACATTCATTCTGGTTTTTGTAAGATTCATTTACGGATTTTAGCAATAAATGGCGCTGTTACGTCCTGTAAACATCAATCTATAAGGAAATTACATCATCAAAAGTTGTTCTTTCATTAACTGAACTGTAGAACTCAACAACTTACACTAATTTTATCATTCACTCTCCAATCCCAAATATAAATGTCACCTGTTTTGTGTTGTATGGGTCATCCCGTTTTTACTGTCAACATTCCGTGTCCCATTTCGTATAGGTAAAGTTGGGAGAGATTACACAAAATTCGAATTTTTCACAAAAAATATTAAAAACCTTATTTTTTGAATGTTTGAAAGCTTTAAACTGTTGATTTATCCTTTGCTTTCATATTTACTTTATTTTTTTAATGTTTTTAATGCTGTTTCTTATTTTTAGAATTTTAAAATATTTTTGACATTGAGTCATCTTTCCCATATCTATGGGACAGATGACACGGGTAGTGGGGGATAGACAGCCACAAGGAATATGAATAAGAGACCTGTGTAAATCAAGCTTCTACTTATATTTTTATAAATATTAACAGAAACGTATTTAAAATTCCATTAAATAAATCCAATATATGACAATATCTCCAAGGTCTCCTCCCCACTTCCTTCTGACTTCCAAAATTAATCACTTGCAGTTATAAGATTTGCAAAATACTTAGATTTTATTTTTTAAAGTCTACATGAAACTTAGTGGTAATTATTTTTCTTTAAATTATGCAAATTGCAATTGTATTGTGATAAATAGAAAATTAAAGAAAGACAAAAATAAAAGAAAAAGAATAAAAAAGGGATGGGACAGATGACACGTAGTGACCGGTACATAAACTTGCTTACTCTATTTACATGTTTACACAGTGAATTTTAGCGAAAGATGCCTTAAAAAAGGGCTGTTAACTAAACAAATTCGCAAATTCAACGAAAATTCGAAATTCACTTTAAAATAATGTGAGTCAATGCTCGATAACATTTCAGTTCTTTGGCTAATTTTGATCACTATAGTATTTTGCAAAGGGTTTGCCATATATGGTCAATACCTAGCGATGGATTTTGTCTGGAACAAACTTCACTAATCATGACGTCATCTACTTGAAGTCCGAGCAGTCAGTTCAAGATGGCGTCTTTTTGTGATCGCATAAGCGTGACCACGAAAATTCGAAATTCGAAAATCTCATATCAATTCAGCACAAACACTCGACACACACTGAAGAACAGACTGGCCTCGAGTTTTGGTCATGTCATGCGCTGCAGTCTACTGCAAACCCTTCTTGAAGTTACATTACATGTGTCATCTCTCCCAACTTTACTACATCAATTCTCCCAAAGATTAATAATATTTGAGAAAATAAGAGTAAGGTGAAGTTCATACATAAAACAAATGCAGTATTATATTTCAAATTTTATTTTAATAAATTAAATATGGAGAAATGTTCTCGTCATATAGAGCCCCGGTCGGGAACCCGCGGCCCGCGAGCCGTCTTGGAACGACAATAATTAAAAAATAGAGTATTTTGTTTTGTTTTTTTTTGGTTGTGAAAGTTAAAAAAAATTGTTTTTCTTTTTTTCTTTTTTTTTGCGGCCCGCACTAATCCCCACGTAAAATATTTGGCCCTCTTACAACAAAAGGTTGCCGACCGCTGATATAGAGGATTGAGACAAGGCTGTCCATTGAACCCTAAATTATTTACCGTATGTATTGAAGGAATCTATGAGACATTAAAAAATGCAAATACTGAAGCTTTCAAAATGAAGAAAAATATAATCAGATATTGCCGTGTGCGATCTAGACGGCGTGGTGGTCTGCCGTTGCGACCAGTGTGCCAGTACCCGGGTTCGAATCCCGGTCGTGAACACTTCTCTGCACAGAAAATTGATCATAATTCTATAGATTAAGTGATTTACCTTAATAGCATCATGACTTGGAGAATAAATAAACCAAAGATTTCCTTTAAAATCTTTAATTTCCCTAATGTAGGAATGTTTTTAAATTTAATTAATGAACTATTAAAATTTAAATGCTTTACAATCAGGTAAATTCAGTTTACCATTTGCTTTAATATTTTAATAAATTTTACCATTTACTAAGAATGTGTGATCAAACTTCATAAAAGATTTGACAAATTTTCGAAGCATTTGTTGAGTTTGTGTTTAATTATTGTCAAGAATTTGAGAAACCGATTTAATCATAGAAAAACAAAATCCACGGTAAGTAATCTTACATTCTGCAAAGAGGATATCTTGTTTTCTAACATAATGTGGAGCTATAGGCTTTAATAAAGCTTCGTAATAAAAGTCACAGCTACTTAACTATTTATTAATTCTTCTTGACAATTACAAAAAATGAATAGAATGTTAGTGTTGAAATGAATATATACTAATATAAACAAACTGGATGGATCGCATGTCAATAGCAGTCGATAAGCTATTCTTTAAACTGTTTTCTTGATAAATTAAATATCAGCTCCAATATCAATACATACATATCTCACAATTTCTTTTTCTGTCGATTTGGTTTTTGAACACAAACATTTCGTTGTCTTGGACTCATTCTGTATTTTTTTCTTTACTAAAGCATTTATCAATAATTTGCTTTAGATAATGACTTACGAATTCAACAAACATAATTTATCTAATGAAGCTTCTATTTTTGTTGTTTTTCTGGATCTCATCTCAGTTCTTTCATTCCTCTTGTTTCAACACTGAAATATTCTATTGAATGTGAAAAATCCCATGTCTATTGGCAAAATTCCCCTTCTTATCTGGGATATTTCTAGAATACAAATATTTACATGAAACATTAATATTAAAAAGATGCAATAACTCTTAACTTCTGCCAAAGAACTTCATTAGGCAACTACTGACTATGCAATTAAGGAAACAAGAAAATTATAGTATTACTTATTTCATATCTTACCATTGGGAATAACTGTTAACCAAGAAACAGTTATTCCCAATGGTAAGATATGAAATAAGTAATACTATAATTTTCTTGTTTCCTTAATTTCATAGTCAGTAGTCAACTGCCTAATGAAGTTCTTTGGCAGAAGTTAAGATTTATTGCATCTTTAAGGTTACCAAGTGAGGAAAATAGAATCAAACAGAACTTCTTCAGAACCAATTAAACCAAGCAGTGGTTCCCAGTTCAATCAGAAAGCAATTCAGGTTACCTGTTTTTAGCAACCCTTTTGGGAGGTATAATGATAGCGATAAAAATCGTTAGCTATTGCGTCTGTCTCCACCCATAACAATTCCCGAACGGATGGTCGGATCGACAAAGGGATTTCCCCCCCCCCCCCCCCCGTGATAGAGAAATTTGGCATTGTTTTCATTGGATTTCTGCTGTAAGCTTAAATATTAGAAATTAAACCAACCGAATTGAGTTGTGAGCTATAGCTTGATCGGTAAGATCTCGGACCCATATACTAAAGATTGTCTGTTCGAATCTGGATATCTACTGTGTTTTGTATTGTTTTGTTATGCTTTATCTTTTTTTCCTTAATGTCCGCGTGGATTTGTTTGTTTTTCTTATTTCCTAATTTTTTTTCTTTATTTTTCTTATGAGAATGTACCTTATTATTATTAATTATTATTATTATTATTATTGGTAGCACTTACATTTATGCTTTAGCACAAAATTATATTCACTTGTACTTAGTTTTCCTTTTATTCATTCAAACGTCTCTGAACCTCTTGAAACGTGGGCTGTTATGAATGAAATACAGGAGGAGAGAACTAAGATTTATAATTTAGGCCCTCATTGTCTAAGGAGGACATTGAAAGTTTCTACCTACATCCTACTCAAATCCTGGCTTCAAAACAGGGTAACCCATTCTTCTCCTACTGATAGAAACTAATAATAAATTCCTGTTCTTCTAAAGAAAGAGCAAATTAATCAACTTTAAGGATTGTTCATGTAAATAGCAGCAGATAGCTAGTTAGGTTAAAAACTGTCAGTAAAAGATTTTAATTTACTAAGTATCTAATTTGGATTTGAGTAATTCAGGATCTGATCAGGTGGGAGGGAAGGGAGTTGCATTAAAACAACAATGTTATTTATAAAATATTCATTTTATATAAAAATATTCATTTATAAAATACTGACTAAATTAATATTTGATTTTTTAAAATGTTTTATTCAATATATTTTAATCAATTATTTTAACATCATTTAAGAAGTAACAATCCTCTTACTGATCAAAATTACAAAAACATTTGCCACAGTTCTGTGAATATTAGTTTATACTCGTCCGAAGAGAAGAGAATTTCATGTTTACAGATAATGCAGTTAAGTTTTTAACAGGTTTGTAAAACTTCATTTAATTAAAACAATTCATCAATTATGGAAGTTTGGTCATGACGGGACACTATCAGTAGTAATCATGTATTTTTTAAAATCAATTTAAAACAAATTTGGAATTTTCTTTTCTCAAATATAATTATTTTTAAAACAGAAGCACATTCAAAAGAAAACGTACTAGAACTCAACAAGGACATCACATGGCTACTTTGAGTTTGCAGTGCATACCATAAATTATCTACAAGCAGAAGCTGACATTCACTACAAAATAAATTTAGTTTAATTGGACCTTAGATCCAACCAAGGATAAAATTCAAAATTGCACAATTGTTTTAATAAACAGTTACTATAATCAATTTCTCTTTGTATGAGAACTTTTGAACACTGAAGATTTGAGGAGGACAAAAAAGGCTCGCTGAAATAATAAATCTAAGAACTCAATAGTTGCCAGTATTCAGTGCAAACTTCACTGCACAGCTGAACTCGTTATCATCGATCTTGACAAAATGATCTTCTGAATGTACAACTTGATCTCTTGCAGTGTGAACCCACAATTATGGTGTTGAATAGCCTCAATCACTTATTTGTTGATAATACCGTCCGACTCCGGACAGCAGTTGAATGGCTTCGGAGGTGGATTACATTTAGGTGGACAAGGAGGAGCTCGAGGTTTTGAGCATTTGGAAAGACATGTGATGCTTTGCGACAGCACTGTGGTCGACACGCAGGAGCAGACGATGCAGGACATGGCGATGGACAAGAGCTCGAGGATTTGAACATTTGGGAGGACAGAGTGGCGCTTTCTTCTTCACTCCTCATGTAGGCAAGCAGGTTCAATACACCCATTGGAATTTGAAACCAAAAAAAAAAATCAAAAATAGAAAAAACAAAAATTCTATTTGGTGAATAGTAGGCTACAATCGAGCTTTCTGTTTTCAAAATTGTCACGAGTAGAATCTGGATTTTTTTAAAGTTTTGGATTCAGAGTGATTCATAAAGCGACGACATGAACTGTCCACCACCTCCCTGTCCGCCATCAGGTTGTCTTCCACGTTGTTCTCATCCATGTTGTCCATCGCCATGTCCTGTACTGTGTGCTCCTGCGTCTCGACCACAGTGCTGCCGCAAAGCACCAGGTTGGTCCTTCCAAATGCTCAAAACCTCGAGCTCCTCCTTGTCCACCTAAATGTAATCCACCTCCGAAGCCATTCAACTGCTGTCCGGAGTCGGACGATATTATCAACAATAATTTGATTGAGGCTATTCAACACCATAAGTGTGGTAACGGGTCTACACTGCAAGAGATCAAGTTGTACATTTCAGAAGATGCATTTTGTCAAACCCAATAGATGTTATGGATTTTGTAGTTGCAATATCATTTCTCAATGCTTACAGAAAACATAATTCAAGACAATATTGTAATGATAAAAATAATTTTACGTGCATTGTTCATGGTGAATTTTACAAACAAAAGTCTATGGGAACCTGGCTGCAAATGCATAAATAAATATTAATCAAATAACTTTGTACAATTTATCTTACATTTCTTTGTTTCAAGTATACATTTTAAAACTTAAATATCTTAGATATAGAATGATGATCAGTATTAATATACATTAGCAAAACTAAAAGAAAGTGTAAAACAAAATGAATATTCCTTTTTCTTTTTGCGAAAATAAAATCTTTTTTACTAATACATTGGATGGTTGGATGGTTGGTAGCTTGTAATTGCGCAAAAGCATCTTTGGCTAAACTGAGCCAAAAAACGAAAAAATTAGAATAAAAAATAAAATAAAATGAAAAATGAACTGTCAAGATAAGAAAGGGCAGAGAAAGAACAGAAATCAAGAAAAGAACAGGTGGTGTCCAAAGTAGATGATAGTAAATCATCTGTAGTGGAAAGAAGAAAATAAAAAATCTGATAGCTACAACAAATTGGCAAGGCCACATTGATGAAGGAAGCGTAAAACTGATGAAATGGGTAAAAGATCATTGTTATTTAAAAGTAAGGAAATATCAGAAGGAACAGGAAATTTAAAAAAAGAACAAAAGCACTGACGATGATGTTGAGTAAAAGGACATTCAATTAAAATTAATGGCTAAAACAATAGCTGTAATATTTAAAAAAATTTTTTTAAATATTCTCCACATTAAAGAATTTTTAATACATTTTTATAAAATTAGTTTATAAAAATACATTATGAAAGATGTTTCCAGCTTTTGAGGCTCAAGATTCCTTTTCAAAGATGTTAGACCAATTCCTCGGAATATTTTCTCTCTTGCTATTATCATAACTGTATAAACAGGTATCTTATAATTATTATAAATTTCTTCTTAATTTGAAAAACATGCCTAAAATATTTAAACACGCCTCTGAATATTTTATCTGAATATTTTATCTCTTGCTATTGTCATAACTGTATAAACAGGTATCTTATTACAATAATTGTAAATTTCTCTTTAATTTAAAAAAAAAACAAACACTAAAATCTACAACATTTCGTCCCTTTTAGCAAGACTATTTCATCAGGATGTATTTTGACCTTAGTACTTTAGTACTTTAATTACAGTTCATTCTGTAATTACGTATTCAAGGACAGTTTACCTGCTTCCAAGATACTATAAATATTCGAATCACATTCACTATTTGGTGTGTTGTTGACATCAAATGATTTACCTTCAGATACAGTCTTCTTTTATTTTCTTTTTCCTTTGAAAGAAAAAAAATAAAATAAATTTTCAAAGCTATATCTCTTTACTCATTTTTATTTGTTAATATTTACTGAAAATCCGGGCAAATATTTGAAGATGCAAGACTGTAAATTCCCTTTCAAAATTACACAGAAGGCATCAAAAATTAACCTTCTTAAATGATAAGTAGGGTTTTAACATTTATCTTTTAAGAAGCCTTACACCTATGGAAATGAGGCTAAGCAAAATAAACCTTTGGAAATGAGTTGTTCTATTTTCAAATTCATTTTTAGCCCTTTCTTCTAACAGAATAATTATCAGTGGTGCCTGTCAATGGACTAATAGGACTCGGGTAGTCCTCTACGTGTTCTCTCCTCTCACCGCCTGTAGAGTTGGACTATGTCAGCCGGCATTCTATCCTTCCTCCCCTCAGCCACAACAAGCAATCGACTGCCCAACAGGACCAGTTGCGAGACTCAGGTTTCTCTCGCCACTAACATGTTCACATGCTCTGCCGTTCTGTGACTTCATCTCCATTCTTTAGAAAGAATACCTTAGTCTAACTGTTTTGTTTTTTGTATAGATTTGTTAAATAGTGCCATGATTATATTCTTATAGCTGGTCCCACTGAAAATTGTCACCGCACGCGACTGAATATTATATGCCACATATGTAATTCTGAAGAGCACCCTTCCTTATGGTAACAAAGTTAAAAATTCATACCTGGCTTTGTTTCCCTTGGTCGGTGCAGCTGGCAAGATCAGAACTTTATCTGGATCATTTTCACAAGGTTTTAATTCTTCAACAGTTGTCTTTCTCCCTTTCTTGTGATTCACATCAGAATTCTTCGTTTTCTTTTGGCTTTTGGCACGGGATTCTTTTTCACTGTTTTCACAAACAGTTGTGTCATCACAAATGTCTTCTGATGGTGGAGCCACAGCACTGATCACCGGAACTTGTTCACTTTTAGGAGATGCATTTTTTGGCAACTCATTTTTGGATGTTTCAGGTATATCATTCTTTACTTTCTTTTTTCTTTTGAAAGGAAAGAAAAAAATATATCTATAAGCAGACTAAAATAAAAATAAAACAAGGTATAAATATTTTAAGCAACTTCTTTATTCGAACAACCGCAGTTTAGTTTTATAAGTAATAACTGACTAAAAATTCAGATAAATATTTCGATAAGTATTTGGAAAATTTGTCTATAAACTCACTATCAAAAAACAAAAGCATTGTTAAATATAAAAGAGACCATAACACACATATCTTCAATAACAAAAATATATCTTCACATAACATGTTTCGAGATTATTTTCTCGTCTTCAGATGCATATAGAAAGAAAAACATATTTAAAAACATGAGTAATCAAAACTACAACATAATAACAAAGAATATTCTTAATAATACATCAAGTTGACAGAATCATTTCAAATCATACAACAATGCATTTCGAATGGATACATCTGTAATGTAACATACAATCAATTATAAATCTCAATTTTGTGTGAGCAACAACTCAATTTTTAGACAGGCTTAAGATGGTTCAATTTGATGAGGATACGTTCTTAGTATCTTTTGATGTTATAGGTTTATATACTGCTCTTCCAATCCAATTAATTAAGAAAGCTATTAGATGTATTTACAATTTAGACGCCTTTAAATATACAAAAAACCATGTTGATCTAAAAAGAATTAATAAGCTCATTGATAGACTTTTTGAATTACAATGGTTCACATTTGGTAATAAGGTGTATAGGCAAACCAAAGGTGTGTTCATGGGCCTACCATCATCAGCCATAATCGCTGAGATGGTGATGCATTATTTGGAACTAAATATTTGGAAAATAGACACTATAAACACCAACATCAAATTAATGTGCCGTTATGTTGACGACACATTTATGTGTGTGTGTGGTCGGTTCGCACCGAAGTGCGAGCTTCGTTGCCGAAGCATCCGTGTTCCAGGGAGCGCTAGTGTTCCCAAGACGGCGAACCCCTAGCAGACTCCCTAGAATTACAAGGGAAAGATACTGGGGTGGTTTCCCGTGGCCTTCCCCACACATTTATAGTAATTAATAATAAAAATAATGTTAACACGATCCTCCAAATTTTCAATCAATTCAACAGGAATATACAATTCACCATGGAAACAGAAGTCAATAATGATTTAGCTTTTCTAGATGTACTAGTCACTAGGAAAACAAACACTTATGACACCACTGTTTATAGAAAACATACCAACGCAAACATTATGGTCAATTTTCTTGCTGCCAGTCCCATGATATACAAAACAAATTCATTAAAGTTCGCAATAAAAAGAGCATTGAAAATCTGCAGTAATGGAATATTATTATGTCAAGAACTAAATTATATTAGGAGCATCTTTATGAACAATGATTATCCTATAAAATTTATTAACAGATTAGTCACTAGATTATTAAAATGGGAAAGAAGCGCAAAAAAAAAAAAATAAAAAAAAGAAAAAAAAAAATTAGTAATCATAACAAAGATGATTCTAAATATGTGTCCATCCCCTTTGACGACAGGTTAAACAGTAAAGTAAAGCCCATTCTGGGCATGGTGAATATTAAAACGGCACACAGAGCAAACAACACGTTAGGCAAGTTACTAACAAGTAATAAACCAACAACTAACATAAAAGATAAAACTGGGGTTGTATATGGTATCCGATGTAAAGGGGGAGATAAAAAGTGTATATACGTGGGCGAGACAAAAAGAAGGGTCTCCAAGCGTATGTCAGAGCACGAGACTGCAATCAAAACTCGTAATAAGCAATATTTAACAACAATCCATCATCAAAAAACAGGACATGAAATTATGTATAACAAACCAATAATCCTTACCACAGAAAAGGATTGTTATCTTAGGAAGTTCTATGAATCATTAATAATCAACACGCACAGATGTTACAATACAGATGTATCCATTCGAAATGCATTGTTGTATGATTTGAAATGATTGTCAACTTGATGTATTAAGAATATTCTTTGTTATTATGCTGTAGTTTTGATTACTCATGTTTTTAAATATGTTTTTCTTTATATATGCATCTGAAGACGAGAAAATAATCTCGAAACATGTTATGTGAAGATATATATTTGTTATTGAAGATATGTGTGTTATGGTCTCTTATATTTATACAGTCTACACACAATGAATAACTTAAAAAGCATTGTTACTACGAGGAGTATCATATTGAAAAAACAATAAAGGGCTCTACTCTGCAATCTTGTAAATGGCTACGATAACTATGGTTCTCCCAATGAATGATGACCGGCGGAAGTTTGAACTGCGCAGTCCTTCCGGTAGCTGATCAATTATGTTTTCCTGTCACAATGGACGCC
Organism: Thereuonema tuberculata; assembly: GCA_023159025.1. Classification (NCBI taxonomy): domain Eukaryota; kingdom Metazoa; phylum Arthropoda; class Chilopoda; order Scutigeromorpha; family Scutigeridae; genus Thereuonema; species Thereuonema tuberculata. The sequence goes on from JAFIDM010022307.1 coordinate 22,204, forward strand.
CGTCGTCTGTTTTCACTGAGAAAGACATGTTGATAACGCCAAATTAAAACTTCTCTCGACTATTTAGCGTTATTTCAATACCAGTTGCTAATAATAAGTATTTATATAAATAAATAAATATATATTATTTATAAATACAATTCTCTTTTGCAAAGTAACAAGCGATTCGCACAATGGCGGCGTCCATCTTACAATCAGACGGAAGTGCCTGACCAGACTAATCGATGATACATGCGCAGATCTCCCAAAAACAGGGCGGCCATCATTCATTTTTTTTACTATAGTTTCCTATTATTTTTAAAAGACTTAAGATGTCACACTGAGAAGAATGAAATTATTTAAAACATTTTTTTATTAACAGCTGTTTTTATTAAAGAGATGTCTTCGGGGTCTTCACAATAGTAAAAGTAAGTCTATGGGTGTATTGCTTACGTTCAGAGAACTTCAAACTGTTCTTATCAAAAGCCACCTTTTGAGTTATCTCCAGCAGAGCTTAAGGCTTCTAGTTAAGTCTGTTGGTTATTACAATAAAAGTAACTGCCAATTCATAACACTTTTCATTTGCAAAGTTTATATGGATGTACCATGTATCCCTATCATTAAACAGTCTGAAAAATTTATGTAGTAACACGTAAAGATAAAAAAATTTGAAGAAAAAAAAAATTTTTTTTTCCTTTTTATATTTTTTTAAATTTTTTTTTTAAATGTTTTGAAAAAATAAAAAACAGTAAGGAAATCAAAGAAAAATTTTTTCAAAGATTTTCTTTAAAGATTTTTAGATATTTTAAGAGTTTTTGAATAGTAAAAACAAAAAAAAACAAAAAAAAAATTATGAAATTGTTTTTTATCCTGTTTATTATTTCCTGTAGTTTTATTTGCGTACTAGTTCCAATGTGCTTGTGCTGGCAATCTGTAGTGAATCGGAGTCGTTTCCATCAAGAGTTAGGGACAATGTGCTTTTGTTTACACACACAGTTCAAGCAGCAGCCGCAGGATGGCAGGCAACGCATTCACATTCCACGCACCTTATCAGCATATCAAGGGTTTCCCAGGGGCTACTTGATCACATTACGTTTAAGCTGAACACGAAGCAATGCCTATATATTTTCAATTCTTTTAACTGTTCTCTTATGCTTGAAAATGTTGCCTCAATTGTATCACTAAACTGTCCCATTTGATTGTTTGTAATTTCATCAATTAAATTATAAGTGATATTACCTTTCTGCATTGGCTTTATTTTTGATCATGAACAATAAGAGTGCGCGTAAATCTTTGGTTATTATATAAAGAAAAGTTATTAGATAAATTAAGTTATGAGATGTTAGATTTTACTAAATAAATTACAACAGTGATTAGAAAACATACAATTAAAATGTCCAGTCAATATGAAATTACTACATGCTAATTCCTCTTTTTAATTAGTTAAAGAGATGTTGATTACCATAATAAATCTGAAAGAATAAGGATCTGTCTGTTGCTATTCAGCCTAATTGCGCCAAATCACTTAAAGAGGAAGATTAAGACCAATTGATAGGCATCAACGCAAAATAACAGCAAAATTTATTTCATTTGAATGAGAATTTCCATTATATGAAAACAGCCACAAGGAAAATTAAAATCAACCCTTCAACACACAAAAATACACCAAGTAAAATAAATAGATGTATATTTGCTGAAAAAAAAATCAGTTTTTATTTTTCCATTGTGTCTTTTCAATTAATCTATCGTAAATATCAAATAATACACTCCCGTGCAACTAAATCGACTAACTCCTTCAGAGCGCTCAAAAAGGCGTTAAAAAAAATTTTAATGAAAGCCTAATGTTTTTACTTTAAAATGACATCATTATCATTAAAATCTGCACAACACTTTCCAAATGAATGTGATCTGAACGTAAGAGTTGCAAAATGCAGTCTGAACGGAAACCATGAGTTGCGCGCCGCACTCCCCTATAAAATCCCATGTGGACCGATATTTCTTATCATTCGCTTATCAGACGTTCATCTGTACACATCTCTGCAAGTTTATTTCATTGTTTTCACAAACCCATGGATACTACGCTAGAAGACGCCACAGTCAACGAGAAGTCGCTGTCAACTAAACTTGAGCCAATCTGCTGTCTCAAGAGTATTCAGAAGGTTTCAGGAAACTTATCTTCACTAGGAGTCCATATACTGGACGGCACCGATACACATCTGAGAGGGAAGATCGCTTTATCGTTTCAACTTCACTGCGAAATCGCCATCTCACGGGCGTCGATCTGCAACAGGAGCTGACAAGTTCGTGGAGAAGCTATTAGTCAATGGACAGTCAGAAGACGCTTGAAGGAAGCCAACCTTACTCCAAGACGGCCCGCTAGAGGCCCAAAATTGACCGTAAGTCACCGCACAGTACGACTCGAATTTGCTCGGGAACACGTCAATTGGAGCATCAAGCAATAGCGGTCCGTCCTATTCACTGATGAGAGCAGAATGCGTCTCCATGGTAATGATAGGAGAGACCGGGTCTACCGGCCTCCAGGAGAGCAATTTTCACAGTGCTGTTTTGCTGAAACAGTCTCGTACGGCGGCGGTTCCTGCATGATGTGGGCTGGCATATCCCTTGAGGGAAAAACAGATCTTGCTTTCATACCTGGTGGAGGCCGGAGGAGGGTCTGACTGCTCGACGATACGCGAGGACATTGTCCTGGATCATGTTGTGCCCTACGCAGGATATATCGGGGAAGTCTTCATGATGGTGCATGATGATGCCCGGTGTCATTCAGCACGTACCACTCGGCAATTCATGGAGGAGGTTGGTCTCGAGACGATGGAGTGGCCAGCCCTCAGTCCCGACATGAATCCGATTGAGCATTTGTGGGACGAGCTCAAACGGAGGGTCTGAGCCAGAAATCCGGCACCGTCAAATATCAACGAGCTCAAGATTGCGCTGGAGGAGGAATGGAATGGGATCCCCCAAGACTTTGTCAAAACCTTAATAGGGTCTATGCGGAACCGCATGCAAGCAGTCGTATAGGCAAGGGGAGGCAATACCAAGTATTGATTAATAAAAGTTTCCTTGTTTTGCTTGAATTTTTTGTTGTATTTTAATTTTAAGTATCTACAACTTTTTTTCCTAAGCATACATTTTGCTTCCGTTTTCATTCAAAATGCATTATAAAACAAAATATTGTACAGATTTTAACGATAAAGGTGTCATTGTAAAGTAAAAACATTAGACTTTCCAAAAAAAAAAATTTTTTTGAAAATCGGTTAAGCCATTTAAAAAATAAACGTCTTTTTGTGCGCTCTGAAGGAGTGAGTCGACTTAGTTGCACGGGAGTGTACTTCAGTAATGGTCCTTCACACAAATAAACGAACTAGACAATCAAAATGTTCTATTTGCAATGTTCTATTTCTTATTCCTAGAACACCTATTCTTATAGTAATAGTTAAAAATTCATACCTGCTTTTCTTTTCCTTGTTTGGTGCAGCTGACAAAGGAAAATCCATGTCTGGATCATTTCCAGATGATTTCAATGCATTTCTCCGTTTCCGATGAGTCGCATCAAGGTTCTTCGTTTTCCTTTGATTTGGACTTTTTTTCTTGGGAGATTCTTTTGCACTGTTTTCACAAACACCTTTTACTGACGAATCCGTACAAGTGACAATTGGAAATTGCTCCGTTTCAAGAGATGCAGGTTTTAGTAATTCAATTTTAAATACGTCTGCTTTCTTTTTTCTTTTAAAAAGACAGAAAACATTTATAAGCAATATTTTTTTGAATAAAACATGATATAAAGTTTCCTCCCCCTCCTAACTTCCAGAATTAAATTTTTATGCAATTATTGACTGAAAATCAAACATTTCATTAAATAAACGAGAATTATTGAAAGAAAAATTTCAATAAGATTGAAAACACTCAAAATAACAAAAACCATTCTAACTAAGACGACTAATCGGTCTTAATTACGAATTAAACATCTATCATGTCCATTAACACAACAAATAAACGAACTGTAGACATGCAACTAGTTCTATTTTTATATTCCTTTTTATCCCTTTATTCTAATAAAAATATTATGTAATATTATTACTTATAGTAATTTTAAGTTGAAAATTCGTACCTGACTTTGTTTTCTTTCTTCAGTGTAGCTGGTAAGCTAAGAACCTTGCCAGGATCATTTTCACGAGATTCTAATTCATCGGAATTTATCCTTTTCTCATTTTTGAGATTCAAAACTTTCGAATTCTTAGTTTTGTTTGTGATTTTCTCACTAGATTCTTTTTCACAAACAACATTAACATCAGAAATGTCTTCTAATTGTGGATCAACGGAGCTAACAATTCGCAACTCTTCACTATTTGGAGGTACGTTTTCATCATTATAAAAGTTATCCAGATCAAAGGGAAACGGCAAAATTTGTTTTGACTCTGTAACTATAAACGTAGTTCTTCTTAGTTTCCTACGTTTAGCAACAACATCTACACTTAACATAGAAGTATCAGTGGTATGATTTGTATTTAATACCTTGGAAGGAGACAGAACAGATGGTTTTAAAACTTGTTCATCGCCCGGCTCTTGTAATTTAAGTTCTGGACTTGTTTCTGGTAAGCTGGATTCACAGTCCACGATCTTCCCACAATCGGACAACTCGTCTTCATTAGCTAACGGAGAAATCTTGAAAAGCTGTGACCACCGTCGAACACTGGAACGCTTGTGTTTCGTTGGGATAGAACCTCCAACTGTTAAAAAGAAAATTCTGATTTAGAACATTTACAGGGAAAAAAAAATGCCGTATTCTGTATACAGATTACCTTGCTTTATAATAACACTCCAATGCAGGAATCACATACAACAGGTTTCCAGTCTATTTAGTTTTAAATTCCGCCACCTTAGAAAATAAAATTATATCCACAGCACGATACTGTTTCTCGTAAGAAATTAATATATCATTTTCAATAAATTTTCTGATTTTTCCATTCGTTTTTAGAAGCCATGATCATCAGTTTTACACATTTTCTTCAATTCACTTTTTAATTTCATTACACTAATGTAAGTACATACAGCAACCATAAAATATTCAGCAGTAACCACATCCGTCCCATCTCCATTCCCTTTAGGATCAAAAGTATATATTAGTTAATTGTCACAGATGTTGCCTACGTTTGCTAGTTCATGCATACCTAGGCGATTTCGGTTATACAGTCTCGTGACGAACGAGATTTCTAGAGATTCACGTCAAGTCCGAGACAATAGTCTGTTTCCGAGGCTACTCGCAAAATGTCGACACTATTTTGCTGTTTTCTAGCAAGCCTCGGAAAGAAGTTATTTATTGTCTCGTTCTTTACGTGAATCTCGAGAAATCTCGCGTCGTGCCTCATCTGTCAGACAAGCATTTACAAGTCCATGGTAAAATGCCTGCTGATTGGACTGTGAGTTTTCCTATGAATAGTGCATTAGAAAGTGATTACTTAAGTCATCATAAAGGGAGGGTCCACTTTATTTCAACGAAGTCGAGAAATATTATATTAGTGGGAGGAAAAGGAATTTAAATGACCATCCAAATTATGCTAATGCTTTTATTTCTGTGAAAAAAAAAATGTAAACAAAATTTAGCCATTTTTTCAAATTATTTTATTCCGTGGGAATTTTTATACTTAGAAATTTACTTAATCTATTATATAAATTTCCAATACTAAATTGTTTATTAGGTCTTTTTATCTTTTCATTGTTTCCTTTTTCAAAGAAAACTCTAAACTAACAAGGTATAATTAACCTCTTTTGATCATGGATAAGGAACATCTAATGGCTTTAAAAAAATTACTCTAAAAATGAAACAACTTATTTAAATACGTACTTTCACGAAACCCACGAAGAAATTTAATGGACAAACGTTGAATACGGAAGTATTATACAGTGTGACCGAAAGTTCCCGTACCCTCTATTATATGATAATAAATGGTACATATTCGGTATTGAATGTTATTTCAATTGTTGACACTAGAATGCACTTGTTCATGTTGGAATTCAGATATTATTGGGTGAAAAAGAATCCTTATTATCCATTGGAGTTGAAGAGGAATCCACTTCACAGAATGATATGGGCTGCAATGACATAACGTCATTTGTTTGGACCATATTGTTTTGATGGTCATGTTAATGGTTAATTTCATATGTTACAAACATGGTTAATCCCACAGCTTGAAGACATGGGTATCAGGGAACGCTTATGGCTATAACAGGGCGAACACCTGCTCCCTTCGCTCTTACTGTGCGTGAGTTTCTGGATGAACATTTTCCAGCACTCTGGATTGGTTACGGTACTCCAGCATCGTCAGCTCCATCGAAGTGTCCACCATGAAGTTCTCACCTCAACACCTGGTAACTGATTGTCGGGAACCATCAACACCTACATGTCTGAACGTCGTTATGCTACTGATGAAGAATGCTCAATGCAGTTGAGGACACATTTCGAACCATCACACTGCACGTGCTCCAAAAAATGTTAAGTAGGACTTGGCGACGTATGAACTTGTGTGTACAGCATGATGGCAAACATACAGATAAATTGGACAGTAAGTATTTTCTTCAAATATGACAACCAATTAAGGAGTATAGGAACTTCCTGGCCATCCTGTAAATTATGGTTAGAAGCTCATGTCATGAAACTAATACCCTAAGTATTTTCTACTTAGAAATCGTGAGCCCACTACCTCCAAACAAAAAAAAAGCAAATGCTAAACATTTAAGGAACATTACAGTCTGCCAATAACCAATTCTCATTACAGAAACTACAAAGGAATGAAGAAATTTAAGAGGCGTTCATTCGAATTAGTACCTTATCTGATTGGTCCTCAGCATAATATTAATTACAAACATTTTTAGGTTGCAAGAAACCCTGTAAGGTTGGACAATTTACTCAAATTTAATTTGAAGAATCATCATTAATTTTAAACTTTTTTAACAATGCCAGTACAATAGTTTATTAAAGTAACATGTAAACTTAATTGTAGTTGAGACACTTGCATTCACAGCCAAAACCCACTTGCTACCTATGAGCTGAATTTGTGCCAAATTAGAGATGGACAGTGATTGCTCTAAAATTTCACAATTCAAAAAAATAGTAGCTGCTTCAGTAAACAAATTGTGTGTTCGTAGCATTGTATACAGTTGATTTATATACTTGGAATCACAATCACAGAAATATGGAACTAACAATGCCAGTACACGGCTTTCAATACTGATATGTGGTTCAGAGATCAAAGGATTAAGAGATTATCTATCATGATGGGATAAAGAATGCTCTTGGAATTGAGGTCTCGCCTGATTGGTCCACAGAACAGGTGGGCTGAGTTGAGATTGGTTTTTACATATATGTTTTTGTACAAAAAAATCAGTCAGTAACTGGATTTCTTACCAATTAAGCAGTTATATTTTAATAACTTAGTAATATTGTAGTTTAACTTTTTTTTTTCAATTATTATTATTAATTTTAACGAAGATAAAAGAAAAATAGAGATATTAAACTTAATTTTATTGGCTTAAGCATAAAAATCTTTATTCGGAGTCGCGCAATTTAAAACAGCTTTAAAGAATAATTAGTTTAAATAAATGTATAAAAGGTTTCTATAGTTACTTTTAAGTAAGATTTCAGTTTCATTGAGAAGACTTAAATGTTTCTAATGTTTTTTGTTTCGAGTTTTTTTATTCTCAGTTATGGAATCTACAGCCAATATGCCACAGTAGTTGAACTACACTAACCTAGTTTATTGAAGTAATATGTACAACTCTAAAAAATCATACCAATAACTCTTCTGATGAACCCTCGTATTTATCAAGTTACATTACCTTCTAAATTATCAGAAATCATCTGTAAAGTTTCTTCTAATCCAGACTGTTCCATGATGACGCTCATGTCGAAGGCAGTTTTTTGTACTGAAATATACAAATAGCCAAAAAAATTTATTAATATTGTTATATTTTGAATGGATGACTACTGGAACTACATGAACTTGATTTATATATTATTTTACTTAAACACTATTCGGTAGACACAATATACACAATAAACATCAGTAAAAAGGGAAACAGCAACTCCCACTGCTATGCAACCACACGTTCTTGCCCTAGTGGGAAACTTCAATTATGTAGAAACGCTCTCCGTAATTACTTTGAATTGTAATAAACACAATTTCAACAAGAATGCAGTGTTTATTACATTTCCTTAATACATCATTTCTCCTTTGAGGAATTAACTTTATAAAATTGAAATTGTGTTACATTTATCATAACTATGTATTTTATTGTTCTATAACAAACCATTTATGTGCCCGCTAAGGAAACCAGAGGCTCATTATGTAGTTCATTTTCTGAGAAAGGAAAAATTGTAGCTTATATACAACCCAAGAGAATTAAGATACTTTCCGGTTATCTGAAGAACACCAATATTTTGTCCTCTACTTTCGTAGTGAGCATTATGGATCTTAATAAGAGTAGCAATGCACAATTGTTTTAAAGGAAAAAATTACATCCGGTTATAGAGATGGGGATACAATTCAGAAATTGCAACTAAAATACTATCGAGATGTCCTCCTGTTTATATATTGCAATAATCAAATTAACGTGATAGCATACCGACCCTGCGCATGCGCAATGTGTGCGAGCTGCCGATAACCAAACAATATCAAATTAAGTATTTTATATTTCACCAATGTTGAAGTAGCAATGGTTTAAAAATAGTTTCAAGATATTTCACTATAGAAGATTACACATTCTATTAACATACTTTGTTAATGATCCCAACATTTCATTTTATAATTTTTCAATACTTTTAGTATCATATAAAACACGCAAGAAATTAAAAGATTACTAATTTTCTTTTTCCCATTTAAGAAATGGCAAATATACAAAATCTTTTGTAGAATTGTTTTCTTTGTGCGCTTTGATAAATTGATCTCTTAATTGAGTAATAAGTAATGTATTCAAGATTGACCAATGATTACACAGAAATTATGAGCTGCTGTCAACTAACATTACAGCACTTTATAATACAACTTGTTAACATTAAGGAGATCTTTAATAAACAGTAGTTTACCTGGCTCAGTGTGGGTTTTTGGGATGTCTTTCAATGGCCCAACATTGCAGCTTTTAACACCGTAGCTAA
>JAFIDM010022308.1:0-31346 GCA_023159025.1 Thereuonema tuberculata
TCAAAATAATATTCACAATATATTGACAATCAAAAATTGGGAGATTGTAAATATATTATCCTGAGTGCGAATCCCACAAGTAATCAAAATTACTAATGTAATTTTTTGTCATACATTTGAAACGTTCTCTTTTAACCTTTTTTTATTGTATGAGAAGAAATTACATTAGTAATTTTGATTCTACTTTATACTTTGGGTTTCTCACCCAGGCTAATTTCATTGCAATCTTTGATTGTCAATATGAATATTTTTTACCAAAAAAAATAAAAATAAAACTTTGTCAAATGTTATTATTTTATATGGTGTTGTGTAAATTATTGTATACTTTAATGTCATGTTTGATAGGCAAGCAAATTTTTATATGTTGCCTTACATTAATAAGTTGTGTGTGTGATAAATTTGAAGCCACCTCCCGGTCACAATTTATTCCATTAAAAGCTTTATCTTCACTTTAATCTGAATGTTTTCAAATTGCATCTTCGTACGTAGTAATAAATTAGTTTAAAAATGAAAAATGATTTAGCTGATAAGAAATTTTTATATTATCAAATTAAAAAAATTAATTATATTCTTACCTTAATGTTACAGCTAGCCTTTCTGGTGCCGGTACAGCCTGTCGCCACCCAGTATTCTCATAAGTAATATGAGGTTCGATAAGATCTAACAAATTATCAAAGGTTTCAATATTCATCCTAAAATACTCGAAAAACTTATCTCGGTGTTGTCTTAAACTATTATATAGTTTATAAAATTGACCACTTATAAGTCTCTCACGTGTAATAGGATGAACCCAAAATCTCTTGTTCTTTTTTTTTTTCATTCTCAGGAGATATGCAACAACACATGCTTTACGTTTGAAATCCATTGCGAAAATCAGATAAACTCACTACACCTGGCCACGAAGGTCTGTTTTGCGAATTTCAGCCTTTCGGCCAATTTCTGTGCCTTTCAGCATTGTAGGTCAATATTTCTAAAAAGGGCTTCCCACGATGTGGGTGGGTTATTCATCAGGGATAAAATTCAAACGAATGTTGGGGAAACCAAGGTCGGCTGTGTTTGATCTTGATACTTGTTACAAAATTACACTACCCTTGTGAACTCACCAGGGTCTTTGTGCGATTTTCACATTGACATCTGAAGAAAGGTCAGCTGGAGGGCAGTTCCAGGAATTCAACCATTCCGTTGAGTTTTTTGGAACAAAAGGAAAACAATTCAATAAATGAAAATTAAGTATAGTAAAAACAATTCGCAGATTTAAGTTTATCTTTGTATGTGTTTTCTCTTATTTGAAAATTGTTATTTATTCTGCGTCTATCGTTTTAAATAATTAATAGCTAGAAAGATAATCAAATTTGATTATAAATATAAAACACAGAAGTAATAATAATTTAAAATTAACAGTTTTTTTTACATTGATTAACTATTTACAAAACCTTTAAATTATCTTCCAATCTAGGATGGCAGACGATTAAAAAAAAATAATAATCAAAAACAAGCAAAAAAAGATATATTTACTTTCTACATAAGCAAATATTTTTATGGAACGAAATTTCGGTGACAAAAAAAAAACGAACAAAATTCGTTATCTCATTACCCACTGAGCAAGGGGAAAATTTATCAGCTATTCAAATAGTAACCTTTAATTTTAAATATCACCAGTTATTTCTTTTCCAAGTTATAAGAGCCCCTGGTTATAAGAGCCATTGGTTCGACAACGAGGAGAACAACATCCCTACCTGGGCTTCGTTCATCCTGAAATTTAAGGACACGTTCGCGGCAATGCACCACATCGCCACAGAAGCTGAGAGGCTACTCGCCATGCGGACTCAACTATCCCAGGAGTCCTGTGAATCGTATATACAAGATGTGATTCACCTATGTGGCAAAGGTGAATAACACAAATATGTACAAAGAATTCCCTATGAGTGAACTTCAACAGGCCGAAAACATCTAGATGCAGACTGCTTGTCGCGCCTCCTGCCGGACGAGACAGCCAACAATACCACCGCAGTGAACATCATCACCGAACAAATGGACATGGCAACCGAACAAAATAAGGACCCCACCCTACAACGAATCATCGCGGAGATCCGAGCTTCCACGCTGTAACGGTGTGAAATATAGGCCGTTACGGGTTTAATTTAAATTTAAAACCTAATTTTATTTAAAAATATTTGTTTAAGAATTGATTATATTTTATTCGATTCATAAGGTTTAATAAGGTTTTAGAAATAATTTACTAAGGTATTTGTTTGAACATATATTAATATTTGTGAATTTGTTGTTAAAATATATTTTTTTTAATGTTATGGCAAAGTGTTTGTGAGAAAATGTTTTCCCAGGAAATTCAAAATAGTATTTTTTCTGTTACAATGTTGCCTAGCTATTTTCCTTCTCACGAGAATTCAGTTTAGTAAAGTGTGCAATTTTGGCGGGAAGACGCCGGTCAGATGACTTATTTGTCGTGATTTCATTGGTTGGTTGACCAACGGTCAACTTGTTTTAGGTTGGAAGAGGAGAGTTAGCGATCAGATTTGGTAAGAGACGGTTGACAATTAACAGTGTGAGAGCGAAACGCATATTGGGGCAGGCATCGGAAGCGGAGCCTGTAGCCATGTGTTCGATGATGTAGGTTGATAGTCCGAAAGCGAAGCATCCTGGGCAGAGGTGAGCGGACCAAAAGCCGGCATGCAACCGCATGATATGCTATCCAACGACGAGCGTGCGTAGGACAGTAACGATGTGTGTAAACCAAACAGTCATTATGGTGAATGGAAAACAGAATGTAACCATCGGGATTAACGTCGAGTAATCCACGGACAGTTATGCAATCGTTAAGACAAAGAATTAATAGACTGTTAAGGACTATATACTTTGTGTTCGACGCGGAGTTAGGAGCGCCTTAGAGTCGCATCGGAGATCGACGGCAGTTATACTGGGATTTTTCAAGAAAACATTATAAGTGAATAATAAGTTCCAGAAAGTGTTCAACTAACGCGTGGGAGAAGAGGAAAACTTCGCTGTATCTCAACGAAAGGTGTGAGTTGCGAGTGTGAACTTTGCTATGTTACGTCTTCAATAGCGAATATCAGGAGTACAAGGATAAGTGTAAAATTCGCCCTGAGCCGACGATATAAGGTGGCCTTCATTCGCCGACGGTAGAGAGTTCACATGGGGTCAAAGGATCCAGCCGGCTCCATCTTAGAGAACTGCGTAAGTACATTTGTGTGTGTGTTTGTCGGGGAAACGAATATCAAGTATCAGGATTAACGCCCGCTGACATTAACAGAAGATAGGATTAAGATTAACTGTTTTGCTAATCGTCGATATTAGTTAGCCACGTGTGATGTGCGAAAATAATCACTCTATAAGACTAGCACATACAGGTGAATTATGTATTAATGGCGTAAGCCAGAAGCGTAGGAGTACTTCTCATGATAATCCATAGAATACGATGACTCAAGGAGGACGAACGCAAGTATTAAACTTTTGCCTTAAGAATGATGTAACTGCATTAAAATTACTGCTTAGTGTGAATTAACTGAAAGAAAGAAAAGACGGTAATTTTTATTAATAGTGACGGATTACTCGTGAGGGCAATTAGTGATAAAAGGTATAAAGCCATAAAGACAATTTATGTGACTTTTGACAGTTGTAAAGCCATCATCATAATATTATTTCGAAGCTAATAACAGAAATGGTTTAGTTATTTTGTGTTAACCGCAAGATGTAATTGACAGGTGTTCGAAAAGAATATAATTGTATTAATATATCATTTTTATCCTTATTTGTGTTAAAGTTAGTAATTACGGATTCTAAGGGGCTGATGTATGCTTAATGAGTATATTTTTAGCATTTGGTGCACCAAGGGTATTTTTGGGGGAAGGGATAACTAAATTTCTATTGGAAACTAGGGAAAGAAATATATTTAGGGTTGTATTTTATATTTTAATACTTTGTTGTATTTTGATGCTTATCTGAAATGTGTGTTCAATAAAAATTTAGTTGTTTTTTCCATTCTTTTAAAATACATTTAAATAAAAGAAGAAATTTATTCTAATAACATTGTTACTAGTTAGATTTGTGGATTAAGTGATATTTAATCTTTTGATCTTATTTGGAGCTGATGGAAAGTAAAAAGGTGGTTAGGTTATTGTAGTGGGCGGCATATGTCATCTTAACTCATGGGCCCAGCAGATGACGTCATGACCCCCAAAATCTACAATTAATCCAATTTAAGTAATGTTTAGTTTAGTTTGAGTTTAGTTTTATCATTATAGTTCACAGAGAAAACAAATATATCATTGTATTTTTCATTATGACAAGTGGTAGCAGTAGCGTTTACTTAATTTCAGTTTAATTTGTTTGTTTTTTATTGTCCTTGAAAGATGTGACCACCACTTTCAACGTGACAACGCAATCAAAATGGAAAGGGATACGCACTCATAGACTGCGTACTCTTCAAGGAGAGCTTCGACCCGGCCTGCCGTAGATGGCTGCTAGTCATCCCGCAGCATCTGCGCCGCCACATTGCCGAGTCCTGCCCCTAGGACCTCACCAGCGGCCACCTAGGTCTCGCCAAAACTATTATTGGCCGGGACAATATAGGACTACACGCCGTTGTGTCTTATGGTGCGACGGTTGCCAGCACTGGAAATTGCCGACGCAACCACTGGTGGGCCTCCTACAACCACTTCAGCCGTGTGGGCATTGATCTCCTTGGACCCCTCCCATTGATGCACAACAATAACAGATGGATTGTTGTTTGCATCGATCACTTTTCCCGATTCGCAATCACCCAAGCCCTGCCGAATGCAACAGCTGCCGAAGTCGCACGTTTCTTCGTCCGCGACATCGTTCTACAGTATGGACCACTGGCATCTATCGTCAGTGAACGAGGCACACGGTTCCTGAGCACCATGTTGAAGGAAGTCCTCACCATGAGCCAAACACACTACACAGCCGCACATCACCGTACAGGCCACAGACGAATGGGGCAACAGAAAAACTAAATCACTCGATCGCCAACATGTTGTCTATGTATGTTGACAAACACCATTCGAATTGGGATTAAATCCCGCCGTTTGTCACATATGCATTCAACAAGGAGGAGAACGAGGCTACATCATTCACACCCTTCTTCCTCGTTCACGGCCGCCACTCGCTGCTAGCTCTTGTCCCGGAGATCTCCACAGACTACGCCGCCTAGACAATGCAAACACTATTGCCCGACAGTTCATGATAGATGGTCAAGGTGAGGCCAAACGCCAATACAACCACCATAGGCGGGAGGTTAACTACAATTCCAGAGACCTCGTCCTCATATTTAGCCAGACTCGCACGGTAGGCCTTGCGCTCTTACACTTTTGGCGAGGCCAGTACACTATCATCCGCCGCCTGTCTGACATTACTTATGAGGTTTCCCGAACCCATTTTTCATTTTTAAAGAATTTTACACTGAGGAACCAGTAAAAACAGCCCAGAATGTCACAAGATACAAATTAACAGGAACCTACAAGTACCTTACCTGCCCTAAGATACCGGGAACCCACCCCGTTTTCCGGCACATCAACTGACTCCCTTGTCTGGCTCAAGACTTCGAGCGAGTAACAAGATTCAACGGATGACAAGTTGACGTGCTTACGAACCATGTATTCCGAATCAAATCAGATGTTCTCTGTTGCACACCAAAAAAAAAAAAAAGAAAATGAAGATTCCTTACTTAATTTCAAAAATCATCACGGAAGTTTTCCGCCAACCGCTGCACAAAACCATGACCCCCCACATGACCCCACAGACAATGGACAGCCCCTCCGCACCATAGGCATGATAACCGCATAGGAGTAGGGAAGACTGCATTACCCTTCAATTTCCTAGTCGTCGAGAGGTATACACACGATGTCATCCTACAAGAGACTTTCTGCACTGCTATGGGGACACGCACTGACTGTGCGGCCATCACATTTACCCTTACGAACACGGAGGAAACAAACCACGACGCCCTCAACAATGACAAAAACACAGTCACAACTCAATTGACGTGTACCGCCGCAGAGACCACCACTGCCCCACCGGGATCAACCACAGCCATAGAAATTGTCCCACCCCCAGACATTACAGGTCCATCTTTTATCCTCCCCACATCTGACCTACCCGCTCGTACCTCCCTCACCTTTCCCGCTGCAGTCGTAACTCTTCCGGAGACCAACCTCCTTCTCTGGGTCACAAACACCTCCAGAGCCCCAGCAGTCCTACCGGCAAACAGCAGAGTCGTGACGATCGAACAAATACAGCCGCACTCGATCTCGGCCCTGGACGATAAACAGACGCCAACACCTACGACACAGAATACTGGATTAAAAGATGAGCAGCTCTAATGTATGATCGACTCCAACCTCCGCCAAGGGAAGCACGTAAGGTACTCCAACTATTACAACGATACCCTTGCCTGTTCGAGGAACCAACGCACGAGGATAAGCCGAACCACCTCGCCGCCCATCACATTGATGGCAGCCTGTTACTTCAGAAGCCGTATCGAGTCTCAACCACGGAACGAGCGGCTATCTAGCAGGAAACCCGCGCCATGCTGCGGAAGAACGTCATTCGACCCTCCCAGAACCCTTGCAGCTCACCGGTCGTGCTGGACCGAAAGGAAGACTGGTCGTGGCGTTTCTGCGTTGATTACCATCAACTCGAAAGTAGGAAATTTATATTATTAAATATGGAAATGTAAAACTCTTGAGGCTTCTTTTGGAAATGGCTAATTCAAAAAATATTAAGAAGGAAATTTCCTTTCTAGGAATCAATAGAAAGAAGCCTCAAGAGTTTCTAGGGCTAAAAAGCAGACGTTAATAGGCATTAATTTTAAATCCAGGCACTGAAATACAGGTTACAAGTTGCAGCAATTAAACCCGAAAAACAGTATAAAAGGAGGCTAAGCAGAGACAACACGTCAAGGAGTTGGATCTTTGCGATATGGAGAAGAAGTACAGTGCTGACGTTGGACAACTCGCTGAGGAATCGCAGAAGTGCAAGAGACGCTCGATCTTCACTGCATCTCCTGAAGAATGCATCGAACAATTGAAGAGAGGTGCTGGAATCCGAAAAGAAAGAGTTCATCGACAAGGAAATGAAGCTGCAGAAGGAAGTGGAGACAGGTAGGCAAAGTATAATTTGAGAAGACACAGGTGAGCATTGAGATGGAGCAACTAAAGATACAGGTGACTCAGTTGGAGAAGCAGAATGAGATGATGACATCCAGATTAGAAGAAGACCAAAACATCGGTAGACTAAAGTCAGAAGAAATTCGTCCACTGAATGAAGAATTCGGATAAGTGAAGATACAGCTGACGAGCATCAAGTACGAACGCGACAGAGTAGTGAGGAACAGTAAGCTAACTAACATGTCTGTTGCAAGTTTGGAACAAGAAAATTTGTGTTTTAAAAGATCTCACAACGAGGTGATGGAAACGATTCATAGATGGCAACTATCTAAACTTGATTCCATGAACGCCGAGAAACTGCACCTCGAGAACTGGGAGAAATTATTAAAAGAAAAAGAAGCAGAGATTACACCAACATTAATGAATTGATTCAGAAATGGACTACTGATTTAAATCAACCGGAAGTGCTGGAGAAATTAACAGAAATCATAACAGCTCACACATATTTTCGTGGAAGATATCACAAAATTAAAAGAAGCAAAAGTACAATCACATCACATTCCTCTTCAATCTAACAAACCTATATGTCGAAAACAGTATAGGATTCCAAATATTTACCTTGACAGACTATTGACATTAATACAAAAATCAGAAGCATCATGGATAATAATCAAGTCAACTAGCAACTGGAATTTTCCACTTTTGGTAGTCAATACAGGTTTTCTGCATTGTCTGGATGTGCTGTGATAATTGGCGAGCATACCAAAAAACTTTTGTACATAGGCATGAAAAATAAATTCTGTTGTGTGTCTGTTTGCCAGTCATCAGAGCAAACTCTTCACAAATGTTGGAAAAACCATGAATGGGAAAATCGTTGCAACATAATCTACGGCTTTATCCCTATCGGTTTAGCCTATGCAGCATAGGGCTACACGATTCACAGTAACTTCCACAATAGCCTTCTTATGTCACTTCACTCTTATTGTCCACCTTTTAGTTTCACATGTTTGTATTTTTCAACATTCTTATATATATTTTATGTTCTTTTTTTTATGATTTTTAAAACAAAAACCAAAAAAAAAAAAAAAAAAAACCTTTTTATGTTACTGAGAATTGGAAGAGTATTTTTAAACACCAAACAGTTTATTGTTTTGTAAACAGGCCTCACCTACCCCCGTGTGTTTCTTTTAGTAATTTTGTTAACTGTCATCCTCTCGCTAGCCTTATCAGGGAGATTCTTTATCAGGGAGATCGCAATTTTAAATTGTTGTCCAGATATAAATCCTGTGGCGACAGTTAGTAGTAGTAGGGGTTTGGTGCTGGGGGATCTAACTAATCCCCAGCCTTCAACATCAAATTCCAGGAACTATGGTAAATATGTTTGTATTTCTGTATCCACCTTTATAGATTTTTTTTTAGCTAAAAATGGAACAGCAGATAGCTTAAGTGCTTTAATTATTAATATTATTGTTAAAAATAAATATACTTTCACTTGTCACATGCATATTTGGTTTCTTAACTCATGTCATTACACATGGTTCCTACATTTTACATTTGGTTGTTTCATGCTATACAGCATGAGTATTACATTACAATTGCTTGATGTTTTTCATATAGAATAAAATCACATGAATATTCCATTTTAATGAATATTTGAACGATACTGTCGGGAACCGTCCGCACAACCATAGGAATCTCATAGAAGAAGCATAAGGGTCTAGGGTCCCCCATTTCTGCTTGTTCACTCCATAGAAAATGACATCTTTCAACGTTGAATTGCTAATTCTTGAGGTAGAGAAAAGACCGGCACTCTATAAGAAATCAATGGCTGAGTATAGCAACAAAAACGTTAAAGATAGGCTCTGGGATGAGGAGGCGGAATGCGTAATTACGGAATTTAAGTGTACAACAAATCAGCGAATTACTATTAAGGTCAATATTTTTAAAAAACGGTTTCGTCAATCGATTGAGTCAACATGATTGACCATTTAGGAACCAGTTTCACGCCCGTGCCAATCAATTAAGGATCACATAATGGATCTTTTAGCTTCCATTACAACTGAACCTAAGCACTTGTTTCTTTATACCATTTTATAATGAAAACATTCTAATTTTTTACTAAATTAAAGAAATTGTAAAAAAAAAAAAAATAAAATAAAATTAAATATGGTTAATTTAAGATTCAGTTTATGAATTCTTGGAATCAATTTACAATGCATTTTTCCGTTTTAAGGAACTATTTAAAATAATGATGCAGCTATGGTTCCATCACAGAAGAGGAAGCATTGTATGAAGCATAGTTTTTGTCTTCAGTTCGAATTTTGTTCTCCTCATGCAGCATTAAATGGTTTAGTTTGTGTAATAAATACTGGTGAAAAAGTTATTTATGAGTCGTCGTGTGATACCCAAAAAAAATATATATATAATTGTAATAGTTGACACATCTTATTTATTTCTTTGATATCATTTTGAGGGCGAAATCCTATCAATTAAAGAGAATATATAGGAATCTATTCAAGAAAAACTATTCAAAAATATTGGATTCTGAATGAAATCTTAACTTTCGAAGAAATTTAAGGATTTAGTTGACCTTATGACTCCAGGTGCAGCCCATAGCGACTTTTCTCCCCATTACAGTTTTCACACATTTGTTAATTAGTAGACCCCAGGACAAGCAGCAAAATTTTAAAGAACAACACTTTCCAAAACTTGTTGCTAATCCTTTCAAAGGCAAAGTTTTTGAAGACAGAGGTTTCAAAGGAACTCATTCTTATATTCTTCTTTGTCTAACAAACATCTTCCGAGGCTCTTGCAAACTTCAGAATCCACAGCGGTTTTGATCCCTGAGGATCTTCTTACGGTAAGTTATTACTTATATTAAGTTTTTGCCGATACATTTTTTTGTTAGGCTTTAATTTATGTATTAGCAAAGTATCTATTCTAATGAAGTTTTACTAATGTGAAAACAGATTTATATAATAAAAATTCAATGATTTACAGAGAATCAAAACGCAATCATTGACGTTTTGTGTGTCGGGAGTATAAAAATTTTTTAATAAGTTTAAATTGAAATTTAAGTTATTGTGGAGTGATCAATTATCAAAACTGTTACAAATAAAAAATTACAAAACTGTTGATCCTAATCTTTTACTTGGTATTCAATAAAAGTGCCTTTGCAGAAATTGTCTTTCAAATGGGTCTCTTATTCCCTTTTTTTTACTGTTCTAAAGAAAGTTAAGCTAAAAAAGTGACTAATTCACATTTTAGGAAATTAGTGAAAATATTTTCTATAGTGCATCATAATTTTCCGATGAAAATGTGTGTGCGAAAGCTTATTCATTGTCCAGCTGTGATTTTCTACTCAATTTTTTGAATTATTCTGGACTTGCTTTTCATTGAAAATATTACTGAGTTGTTCATTTTCATTTCACAATGTATCGAAACATTGACAAACTGGTTCCCCCCCCCCCCCCTTTTTTTTTTTTTTTTTGGTTGGCAATTTACGGATTCGGGTTTTTTTTGTTCATACATGGGGGGGGGGGGGGTATTGCATTTGGTATCTGGGCCCGGAATTTGATGCGGGGGGCCTGCTTGTAAGAATTTATCGAGTGTCCTAAGCAGGGAAATTCCAAGTACATTAGTAACGTGCCTAATTTAACTATGTCAAACTCATCTCCGCATAGTTAAATTTTAATTCATAGTTGCGGGGTTATCTCCCAATAAAGGAGTAAATATAAGTGAAATAAATATCAATTCCTTCAGTGTCCTTAACCTACATTATCATTTGTTGTTGTTAAGTTTAAAAGTTTAATAAAAGGAAAATATTGGATCAAAAATCTCTCTGTTTGAAATTAATTTAATACAAAGTCAATAAATATTTCTAATTTAAATATAAAACATCCCGAGATTTTTAAAACAATTATGGAGTTGAATCTTTGAACACACTACCAGTCACAGAGGAAATTTAAAATTGAAAATAGAGTTCACAATATTAAATAGATAACGAAATACGTAAAAATTAATTAACTAGAACATTATTGTCTTTCATTTCTTTAAATTACATTTTAAGGATGTTGATATACTACGTCACACAAATCATTTTGATGATTGAACTAGAAAGACATTATCTATACCTTTAGAAAAACCAAGATTAAAGACCGGTGCAGTGTCAGCAATTTTTCCCGGATATCCCAACTATTTGTCATCAGCAACAACTATAAGAGAATCACCACAGGAGGAAATGAAAAGATTTTTTTCACCTGACGAGGTGTACCACCAACGCAATTTTAGGCGAAATTTTCTTTCTGTAAATAACAAGGAATTGATTCTGTTTGGTATTCATAAATTATAATTATGGCAATCTTAATCTGTTGATCAAATCCTTCAGAATTTTTTAACCGTTGTTCCAACTAAATAGTTGTGCCTTTGCGGCGGCCGTCAAGCGCTATAAATCATCTTGCTAAATCCTGGATCAAGAAAGTGTACTGTATTTAACAGTCTTACATGAATGTTTTTTACTGTATTAAAACATAAAATGACCATTTTAATTTAGAAATCGAAAGTTTTCGTCTTTTCACCGCTAGGCGCACTCCTGTCGTGATAATGTACACGTCACTTCCTGTGTTCGAAGATTTTTGGTCATGTGACCATCGGAGCGCGAAATGGAAGAATGCTGAAAATTTGACAAGCCAGCTGCTGTATGTGGAGCTGTGTAGTCGACGTTTCATGTTTTTTATTTCATTAACAAATTTACAGGACCAAATTTGTTATTTACAAGAGCGATTTATGTTTATTACGAAACATATCGTTACGAAAGCTTTCTGCCGATCACTTCACAAAACCATGACCCCCTACACGGCCCCACAACTCACCACAGCCAATGGACAGCCCCTCCGCACCGTAGGTATTACAATTTTTTTATTTTTATCCACAGCCAAGTGTAGCTCCTAGGTCACACTAGTGAGAAAAGATGATTAATTAGATCAAGTTTAGCGGTTTTCACAGTTCGGCCTGGGGTGGCGAGCGATTATAATGACGTCCAACAATGTGGGGCTACAAGATAATTAATTATCCTTTTAAATTAATGCAGGATGACTAGACTCATCTCCAATCTTAACTTAATTAGCTTGGCATAAAGTACTCATTCTATATTATTTACATATTATTTATTTCTATATTATTCTATCCAAAGAAATTTACTAAGAGATTTATGAAGACGAATAAAGGGGATCAAAATAGGGATGCAGAACCCAGTTAATCAGTAGAAAAAGAAGAAGATAGACATCGTGAGGCTTCTTCCAGACATCAGAGGACAAGATGGTACACCAGCAAATTAGGAGGATTACTGAAGCAATCAAAGAATGCAACCTATCACCACAGTGTAAGATTACATTATACTTCAGTAAGAAGTATGCAGAAGAAGCATAAGGGTCTAGGGTCCCCCATTTCTGCTTGTTCACTCCATAGAAAATGACATCTTTCAACGTTGAATTGCTAATTCTTGAGGTAGAGAAAAGACCGGCACTCTATAAGAAATCAATGGCTGAGTATAGCAACAAAAATGTTAAAGATAGGCTCTGGGATGAGGAGGCGGAATGCGAAATTCCGGAATTTAAGTTTACAACAAATTAGCGAATTACTATTAAGGTGGCACCAGATGGTCAATATTTTGATCAAACGGTTTCGTCAATCGATTGAGTCAACATGATTGACTGTTTAGGAACCCGTTTCACGCACGTGCCAATCATTGAGGGAGATTGATGGAAAGTTTGATTTACGCCAATCATTGAAGAGGGCGCTTGACTGTCTAGGAGGGTTTTCATCAATCTTTTCCTCAGTCATTGCTCTCGGCTTAAGAAATGGAGTGCACACCCCTCGCTTTCCACAACGAAACTCATTCCGAAACGTGAGTTTACTTCAATATTAATAGATTTATACTGAGACTGCCCTGAATTATGGAAAGTAAAAAGCCAAGATTATTTTAATAGAAGTAAAAGAAGGGCGGCATTACAAAAAATCGTATCTGTTTTAAGAGCGTTCAAGCCGGAGTTTACAGTGGAGAAATTAAAACAAAAAATTAAATCTCTGCGAACAAATTTCAACCGGGTGCATAAGGCGATCCAGGAAAAAAAAAAAGTGTCAGGGGCGTCAGCTGATGACATCGAGGAATCGTCATTGCTATGGTATTACAATGATCTCTTATTCATACAAGATGAAATTGAAATCGCTCCTACAGAAACTTCAGAGGTAAGAATTTTTTTTTATCATACCTACAATTTAATTATGTACTTTTCTATCGAGATACATACATACATACATACATACCTAAGGGTAGCTCCACGCTACAAATTGTTAGTTTAAAACCAGTTTTCAGTTTAAGTATTGTGTGTTAATATTGGCTGGTAAAACAAACGAACTGCTTGGGGCGTAAATGATACTAAATATAAAATGAATTAAGTTAATTAGTTTAAATTTTATTACAACGTCATTCGCCTCATAGTCGCTGAGTAAAATGTTCATGAGTGAAGCGGTTTCTCATTTTATACCACTCCTTTGACCACCGTCGTTTCCTCTTATTACTGTCCTTTTTCCGTTTAACGGCAACTAAAGGCAAGGAAGCATAAATCTGTATTTGAAACCATTTTGAAGAATTGAATTTCCTCATAAAGCTGCCTGGCCGGCTCGTGACGGAGTTGCAGGATTGAAGCAAAATGATTCTTTAATTGCAAGCCCAGTTCTAATCCAAATCAGGCAAACATGGCGGACAGAAGGTATGGCGGAGAAGATTCAAATTATGAAGAGGTGGATGAGGAGTATGATATAGATTCAGAAGATGATTATGAAGAGGAAGACCATGCAGATGCATCAAGCTTTACTTGTGCCGACAAATCATCTGACGATTCATCTGCTGAAGACGAGGATCAAGATCATCAAAGCACGAACGACGAAGACCACAATGCAGAAGAACAGAATCAATACTCGAATGCAGGAAATGACAATTTAAGTGTCCAATCCACTAACATTTCGGAGAGGATTAGAAAGTTCTTGAAAGGCAAGAAAAACGGACGAAGTGCCGAGGAAATTCAATTATGCATTTAATGCATTCATTAAACAGATAATTTCTTGTTTAAATTACATCTTATTTTTAAATTATGTCTTACTTTTATTAATTTGATATATATTGTGATTGTACATCCATTGAATTTGTAAATAATTATAAATATCTAGGTATTTATATTGAGGATACTTATAATTGGAATTAAATAATAATTTACACATTTTAATTATATTACATAAATAATAAAACATATATATGTAAGAAACATAAGTAAGGAATATATATCCCTTTAAACTAAAACTTATTTCAAATCTCTGGTAGATTCTGTTTTAAATTATGGATTACTATGTTGGCTTTCATATTAAATTTCCAGCACCTATAATACAAGAGTAATTTTAAAATTACAACTAATAGAACTGGTTAACATTTAAAAAAAAATAATAAAAAAATGTATATTTCCGCCTTATCTTTATTATGGACCGATATTAAAAGTATTTTTTGATTTAATTATCTGTTAACGAGACGGCTTACACAAGATTGTGTAGATAATTTATTTTTCTAAAATAGTTATATTATACGAAGAAATTTTATATTTATATTTCGTATTTTTATTCATTTATTAAATTCCTATTCATCTTGATTTGTCTAGGTCAATATTTATAAATATGAACTTCTTTACGTACTATTTAGCGGCATGCATCTGTATTGAAATTTGATTTTCTAAGGTCAAGTCGCTAGGTGTGCTGCTGTAAAATTGTCTCTTAAGTTAATAAAGGTTAATCCCTCAGTGTCGCATATTGTCTATGTGGTATTTGCTTCAACTCCAGTGAAATAGAAAGTACAAGCAGATATATCTCCGAAAAAACTGGAAAGCTCTTCCCTTCCAAAATAAGGCAAAAAAACAAGAGGTGCGAAAATTTTAAAAAGAAAAATTTTCAGCCAACGTAAGTACTTATAAACTCATCTCATTAACTTCTATCGTAAATTTTGATAAATTAAAGAAATTCTGAAAATTCAATATTATTGATTTAATATTACTAATTTTTTTAGCATAGTCGTCCAACAGGACGAAGACTTACCAGAGTTAAATATTGAGATAGATAACAGCAAGAAACTTCCGTTCGTAGGCTACTTGTAAATATTCCAATTTATTTACTAATTTTTGGAATGGTTTCAATTGTTTAGGATTTCATTTATGTTTTTTTTTTTTTTCTTTTTCTGTTCAGATGTCCCAATGGATCCATATGTAAAATGGAATTCAGCCATGAAGCGCAGCAGGGTTTGAAATCCAACCTGCTTTTCAAATGCCCGAACTGTTGTAAGCAGGAATGGATTTCAAACCTTAAAGAAGAAGAATCCAACGAGAGAATGTTGGATATTAATTCTGCAGCCGTATGGGGTGCTACAGCTTCTGGTTGTGGTCACACACAACTGGAAACAATTTTAGCATTGGTTGGTGTACCAGCAATGTCCCATGTGACTTATATTAAAAAAGAACAGCATCTAGGCAAGGTAAAATGTCCATAATTTTAACGAGAATCACAGACACAGAAACACTGAAAACCAAAAGAAACTAGAAATTGATTATTTGATTTGATTTCTTTTTACAGATTTGGGAGCAAATCTTGCTTGATGCAGTTATAAAAAACGGCGAAGAAGAAAGAAATATCGCAATTTCAGAGGGTCGGGTAAGTAAGGATGGCATTCCTTTCTGTAGTGTGATTGTTGATGGCGGATGGAGTCAACGAAGTTAAGGCCACAGGTTTTCTGCATTGTCTGGATGTGCTGTGATAATTGGCGAGCGTCCCAAAAAACTTTTGTACGTAGACATGAAAAATAAATACTGTTGCATGTGTGTTCACCAGTCAACACTGCAAACTCCTCACAAATGTTGGAAAAACTGGGACGGTCCATCAACAGCCATGGAGTCGGAGATCATTGTTGAAGGCTTTAAAAGCAGCATGGAAATGCATGGTCTCCAATTCACAACCATGGTTGGTGATAAACTCCTCTGTCAACCAATCCATTACAGAAAGGGTTGACTATGGTAAACTTGTTAAAAAGGTGGAATGTGACAATCATGCTGTGAAGTGTTTCACATCTAAACTCTTCAAAAGAAAATGCAGAGGTAAAAAAATTTCTAACAAGATCACGCATTGTGAATACAAAGAAATTAGCTCGAAGATTCATAACTCAGAGTGCAAGAAATAAAGAAACTGCGGAAGAATTGAGGACTGCCTTTCAGAGTATTCCTTATCATATTTTTGGCGACCACTCTAATTGTCAGTCCAAGTACTGTAATGAAACTCTTAGAAATCAAAACAAATCAAGTGGTCTGCTGTTGTGCAAACTCTTCGCAATCTTATCATGAAAGCCGGGCGTCTTGCTACAACCAACCTGTTGCTAATGCAACAACCAATTGTGCTGAATTGTTTATGCATTCAGTGACCAAATTCAATGGGGGTAAGCAATTTAACAGATCTCAGCATGGGTCTTATTCTCACAGAACCATTGGTGCCGGGCTTTCATATCAATTTGGCGTGTTGTGGCACTCAATAGCATGGAAGGCACACCACCAAAAATCCTAATTGTGTTTTACAACAAGTCCTTGCACGCAGACACGTCCTTCTCCAGTGCAGGAAGCGCCTCCGGTTTATTCCTGGCGCATGGCCTGGCTGACCAACACTTCCGATCTCATGAAGTCACAAATTGGATCGATTCAAAAGATGAACAATATTTTCGACGCGAGATTCGTACACTGCCCGAAAGATGGGAGAAAGTAGTGGCTAGCGATGGGCAATACTTTGAATGATACGTGTCACCAATTTGTTTCATTAAAGCCTCAAATGTTGGAGAAAAAATGGCGGAAGCAAAGTTGTACACCTTGTAATGTAGGAGTAGAAAA
Organism: Thereuonema tuberculata; assembly: GCA_023159025.1. Lineage (NCBI taxonomy): Eukaryota > Metazoa > Arthropoda > Chilopoda > Scutigeromorpha > Scutigeridae > Thereuonema > Thereuonema tuberculata. The sequence continues at coordinate 17,126 of JAFIDM010022308.1, forward strand.
ATGCTTTGTGATCAGGTTTTGCCATAGGCATAACAAAAACCAGATAAAAACACGTCATTGTGGTTATGTGCAACTGATAAAGAAAAAGTGAATTTTATGAAGAGTGTAAATCTAGAAAGATATGTCATTGTGATTATGCGCTATTGATTAAAGAAAAAGTGAATTTTATTGAAGAGAGTAAATCTCAAAATACTTCATCGTGGTTTTGAGCTATTTGTAAGCAATCGTGGTGTAGCATAATCAATAAGTAAAAGTAGCTAAGTAATAAGTAATATTAGCATCAAGTTGGATCAGGGAACATATAGCTTTACCTTGGATAATGAATAGTGTCTTAAATGAATTATGGAAAGCAGGAAATTGTTTTTTTTTTTTTTGTAATATAATTACAATTGGTTTTTGATTCGACTTACATTATTATTTTCTCCCTTTAATTAATAAGTTTAATTTAGTACTTGATAATCTGATTATAATGAAGTTTCAATTTTTTTTTAAGCTTACAGGTCAACCTGTAAAATATATGACATTTGAACTACAGTAAACTCTCGTTAGTACGCCCCCGCTTAGTACGACTTCCCGCATATATCGACGTTTTTTCCGGTCCCTGGGACCAATATGCTTTTATCATATTAAAATCTATCCGCTTATAACGACTTCCCGCTTATTTCGACGTTTTTCTAGAGTCCCCACAGGAAAAATCCCGTATATTGCGTCGCTAGTAAACTTGTATCGTCGCGTTAAAACATGAGTTCTGTTACCGGAAGGCGACCAGTTCGACTACTTTATCCCGACCCGTGACTAATTTTTACGACCTGGGAATTTTCTTGAAGTACGCCCCTTTGTCCCTGTTCGCATTCGTTATCTCGGAATTCCAAGAAATTCTCACCCCCTCCCCTCACCTATTCACATTCCGCAGCTGTGACGATTCGGACAATACCGAACAGCTACGCTACGTGCTGTGAGGGTCCATTCGGTCACTTGTTCACACGTTAAGAAATGGCTAAAAGAAAAGCTCTTAGTTTCGATGAGAAATTAAAAATTATACAGCAGTATGATGAGAAAAAAGGAGTGACGAATAAGCAGCAATTTGCAAATGAAATAGGAATACCTGTATCTACATTAAAAACTTTATTAAAAAAACGGGAAGAAATTGAATCCAGCGCCTTTTCAGGCATCAGTAAAAGACGGAGGGTACGTAAAGGCAAAAATGAGGAATTAGAAGAAGTGCTGTACCAATGGTTCCAGCAAGCTCGAGGAAATAACTTGCCGATCAATGGACCCATTATGACGGAAAAAGCCAACGAAATAGCCAAAGGCTTAGGCATAAATGATTTCTCTGGATCAGCTGGTTGGCTGGATCGATTTCGAAAAAGATATGGCATTAAATATCGTCAAATTAGTGGTGAAGCCGAAGCCGTAGACGACGACAGCATTGCTCCCTGGATAGAAAATCTCCTCCCTAATCTACTAAAAGACTATGCACCTGAGGACGTATATAACGCTGATGAATTTGGATTATTTTTTAAATTAATGCCAGACAAATCCTTAGTTTTAAAAGATGAAAAGTGCCACGGAGGTAAGCTAAGTAAAGACAGGCTGACTGTATTAGCATGTTTTAATTGGACTGGATCTGACAAGTTGAAGCTGATGGTGATTGGAAAATCTAAGTCACCACGGTGTTTTAAAAATGTGCGAACTTTCCCGTGCAACTACAAAGCACAGAATCGTGCCTGGATGACTGGGTGTTTGTTTACTGAATGGGTGCAACAGTTGGACCGAAAATTCGGTACAGAAAAGAGGAAAGTCCTTCTGTTTGTGGACAACTGTCCCGCTCATCCCAAAGGAATCCCCCTCAAAAACATCAAGCTCGAGTATTTCCCCCCCAACTCTACCAGCAAGCTTCAGCCATTAGATCAAGGAGTCATTAAAGTTTTGAAGCAGAAATACCGTAAAAAGCTGGTACAGCGTTACTTACGTGAAATTGAATCAGGAGAGGACTCTTCCTATAAGATAAATGTGTTGGATGCTATCCATTATGTTTCGACTGCGTGGGATGAGATCGCGCCAGATGTGATAAGAAATTGCTTTCGAAAAGCGCATTTTGAGAGCAAATCTAATGAAAATGACCTGAATGTTGCGGACTTTCTGGACATCGAATTTGAGGAACAGTATCCTGGATATTGTTCAGTTGATGATGATTTGCCTATCACGGAAACTCTAGAAATTCAGGATATGATTGACATGGCGAAAGGTAAGTAAGTTATGTACTTATTAAATTTTTACCTTTTTAAAGTTTACCCTTACTTCAGTTTATTTATTTTACTTTCTCATTTAAAGATGGAGAATTCGAGGTTGATAATGAGGAAGAGGAAGAAGATGAACCTCCCCAACTTCCCTCTCTTATTAGCGCCTGCGATTCCATAAGCGTTTTGAGGCAGGCGCTCTCTTCTACCGAAAACTCGGAAGCGATGCTGAGAGAACTTAACAGGATTGAAAGTTTTATAATAAGAAATTTTAGGAAACCAAGTAGTACTAAGCAACTCTTTATGGAGAATTTTCTTACAAAAAAATAATAGCATAGATGTAACTAAGATGTAATAAAGTTGTAGAGGTTAAAATGCATACGTGTTTCTTTTGCTTTTAGACTGTTATTTTTATTTCAGCGATTAAAAACGAGTCATCAGATTTTTGTAAGGTATGTTTTCCTGTTATCTTCCAAAACGGCATTTTAAAGAGTTCTGCTTATAACGTCGTCCCGCTTAATACGACGTTTTCCAGAATCCCCTTCAACGGCGTACTAACGAGAGTTTACTGTATTTTATTTTTGATTCTGTTATTGCTAATAAATTATTAATTGTTAAAACGAATATGTTGTTTTTTTATTAACCCTTTAAACAACAACAAGTTACCCATTCCCCAAAAACGTGTGCTGTGGCACACAAATATCAAATTTCAGTAGAGTGCCAAAAATTGATAAATGAGAAATGGAATAATTTGTAGCTAATTTATATTTTTAGAATACTTTGTAGCCTAAATTGTATTTTAGATAATCAGTTGAATAAATTTCTATTCCTGTATATGTAAATCTGGATATTATTTTGAATAAATTTTTGTTTGTGCATGTAAAAGTGGATTAATTCGTTAATATGCCCTAAATATTGTTTTTTATGATTACTAGTGTAGTTGCCATTTCCCCAACGATTTTTTTAATCTGTTATAAAGTAAATTTTCTTCTCTTTCCAATGATACCAGCCATAATATTGGAACACTGTAATTACAGTCTGTACAGAGGAATTTGTAATTTAAGTTGTGGACATTTAAAAGAAAGTAATATTTCTATTTTGAAGACTCAAATGACCCTTCATAATATGATTACAACAAATCTGATGCAATATTTGAATCCTGCAGAAAATTTTACATAAGAATGGAAAATTTCAACTCTTTCCTATTTTTAATTTTAGGAGAAATTAAATAAATTTAAAACTATTTATTGAATTCGCGCCGGCCGCGGATGAATTTTTTTTTTTTAAGGCTGAAAATCAGGCTGCTCTAGTTCTGAAACGGCTTAAGATAGAGGTCTGAAATTTTAAAGTAGTCATTATGTATGTAAACAGAGCATGTGTACCAAATTTCATGAAAATCCGAATCGGTGGGTTGCATTTTGCCATTTTTCTGGATAATTTGAGATGGAATGACCCTCGTGCCTAATTTAACTAACAATGTCAAACTCATCTCCACATAGTTAAATTTTAATTCATAGTTGCGGGGTTACCCCCCAATAAAGGAGTAAATATAAGTGAAATAAATATAAATTCTTTCAGTGTCCTTAACCTACATTATCATTTATGCATTATAATTTACTTATTCTTAATTTTGAATTTTTCTTTGTATATAAGTTTTATAAAAGATTTTTTTATTGTTGTTAAGTTTGAAAGTGTAATAAAAGGAAAATATTGGATCCAAAATTTCTCTCAGTTTGATATTAATTTAATACAAATTCAATATCCTAAGAAACAAATTTAAATTTAAAACATCCGGAGATTTTTAAAACAATTATGGGGTTAAATCTTTGAACACTACCAGTCATACAGGGAATTTAAATTAGAAAATAGAGAGTTCACAATATTAAAGTAATAGATAACGAAATACGTAAAAATTAATTAACTAGAACATTATTGTCTTTCATTTCTTTAACACTTAGGTCTGTAAATTACATTTTATGGACGTTGATATACTATGTCACACAGATCATTTTGATGATCAAACTGGATAGACATTATCTATACCTTTAGAAAAACTAAGATTAAAAACCGGTGCAGTGTCAGCAATTTTTCCTGGATGTCCCAACTATATGTCATCAGCAACAACTATAAGAGAATCACCACAGGAGGAAATGCAAAGATTAGAAAAGACTGTGACGGGAACTGCTTTGTATGAAAGCATGGAAACTAAGGAACTGTATGATTCAAAGAATAAATTGGCATCCTTTGTGCAAAGAATCTTATTAAATCTACCATGGTTATGTTTGTTTCCATTGATGGATCTGGGCCTCCAGAATTGAAATATTGTGTAGTGATAGATACAGATTTGAGAATGAATGTTTAATTCAAGGGAATACAATTGAAAAATGTAAGAGACAAATTTAGTCTTCCTCTGAGTCTCTCAACTGTATGGAATTAGTAATTTGCTGGATTGTATTGAATTATCTCACTCAGCAGTGTGTTTCACTGATACTATTAATGTCTTAAAGGATGTAATTGGAACTATTAAGGATAAAGACATAGAAAATGAGAATTTGTATGATTTTATCTCTGCTCAAGTTGATTCGGCTAGTATGCAGATAGAGAGAGATTGAGATAACTGTTCATATTTTCTGCTCTTTTTTTTCATATCTTCCCATGCTTATAAATTTGTAAGAAACTCTAGTAACATCATTCTCCCACATCCAACTACCATCAGAAGAGTATGATAGCGGTTTCTTGTACTACATAAAATAAAAAGCAATGAATCTACAGGATCATCAAATAGTAGTTATATTGATGGTTGATGAGATTCACTTGAAGTCATTTATGGATTAAAAAGGATGTTTTTTTTTTTTTTTTTTTTTTTTCCCAATCCTTAAAAATGTCCAAAAAAAATGCGAGAGGTTTGCAATTCGCAATCTACAAACATTGTAATGAATGTGAATTTTTTTTTTGAAGGGGCAAAAAAAAAAAAAATCAAAGTGAGAACATGCGGTTGGAAAATGGCGCAGATGAAATTTTTGTAAGCCTGTACAATTAATTTTCCTCGATCAAGTTCTAATATCAGTTCAGTAATTTCAACCCCTTTATCTGTTTGCAGCAAATCAATTCGTTAAAATTAAAGATTTAAAAAAAATAATTGCAATATTAGATAAATGTAAATATATATGTAGCTTATGATGTTTTAATTTCTTATATGCAGTTACAATCCGACCACGATATCTTGACGATTGGAAGGAATCCCATGTGATCATAAGGTGTCCATTTTTCAGCCAATCACAAACAAGCGCGCCTCAAACAAAGGACTTTAAATACATACAATTTAAATACAAAAGTTAAATCTTATATTGAAAGCAATAACTAATAGTATAGCATTTCCTTTGACCATCATTAAAACTTTGTTTGTTTGATAATTGTAACGTAACATTCTTTGGAACCTCTGAAAGAGGCTAATTGGACGTTATGGAGCGCTGGAAGTTTTCCAATCAGCAAGATATCGTGGTCGAACTGTATAAATAAGAGATAATCAAAAACAAAAACCTACATATTTATTAACTAATTAATAATTAAAAAAAACTGAAGATTCTCAGACGATAATAATAATTTTCATTGTTTAGAATTCCTTATCTTGATATATTCAGAAACATGAACAAACTATTAAAATAGGTCTAATCTATAACTTTTGAACATCTTACCATATTTTTGTAATTTCGCTTTTCTCATTGTAAAACAAATTAGGGATATGACTTATTAATGCAAAATAAGATTAGAAAAGACAGTCAAAATACTAGGAATGTGAATTTTTTCTTCAAATATTTGTTTGATTCCATTTCAAATAACACGTGGTCTTCAGACAAATCTGAATTGTAAGCCAATTCGTCCCTTTTTCTCACTATTTTAAAATCAAAATGGAAATAAAATAACTTACTTGAGAAGTCAGCACATGTATAAACATAAATCGCTCTTGTAAATAACAAATTTGGTCCTGTAAATTTGTTAATGAAATAAAAAACATGAAACGTCGAGTCGCACCTCCATATGCAGCAACTGGCTTGTCAAATTTTCAGCATTCTTCCATTTCGCGCTCCGATGGTCACATGACCAAAAACTCCTTCCCTTCAGCCCGCAATGCATTGATGGAGGGGCTATTGGCCTTGACGTCACAGCAGAGCCGTGACCAGATGGTGGCCAGATCAAAAATAAGATTCTTATTTAATCTATGGGCCAGATGATCTAACCTGTAGACCCTTTTCGTTGTCAATAAAAGATATTCATAAATTATATATCAAAATGTTCAGCTTAAAAAAATAAAAACAATGACACCAAAATTTTAACGGATTGACCTCTAGGTCAAAAGTTATAAGCTTTTAAAAATCTCCGAACACAGGAAGTGACGTAATTTATTATCACGACAGGAGCGCGCCTAGCGGTGAAAAGACGAAAACTTTCGATTTCGAATGAAAATGGTTATTTTATGTTTCTATTATTTTAAAGATGTATTCAACATTTTAATACATTTATTAAACATTCATGTAAGACTGTTAAATACAGTACACTTTCTTGAATGATACTTCATCAGAAAACATTCAAAACATAAGAAAAAATTCGCGTCTTCATTCTATTACCAAAGTGTAATTTTGCCGACATTTAATGAAACCTTTGATTTGTCTGTAGAAATATAGGCTTAAGGTGCGCATTCCAGTGAAATCACTTTAAAAGTGTTTTTTTTTTTTTTTTATTTTATTTTTATATATTTATTTTTCTTATTTAATTTAGTAGATTTTTTCTTGCTATGATAAGATATGGTTGGTGCAGAATTTATTATTGTTTTAATTATTATTGGAATTTTTCATTATTGTAATAACTACATTGAATAAGTTCTCAATTGTCAATAATAATTTAATTTGATTTGAATTCTAAAAAATAAAATAACCAAAAAAAAATCTGTGTAAATAGAAAGAAATTTGTATTATCATTTTCAAAAATTTTAAATTGGTATTAAAAATTTAAGTTTAATTCAATTTATATCAAGTTCAGACTAATATCATTAAATTAAAATTTAAAATAAATACAGCACCTACATACAAGTTTTGAATATAGAGTAAGTCTGAAAAAAATTAGTAATAATTTTTTTTTTTTTTTATTTCTTAGTTATTTTAAATTACATTTCAGTCCCGTTAGGAATATAAATTCCTATCAACAGGTGCTGTATTTATTTTAATACATAATAATTATATTAAAAAAATTACATTTAAAATAAATTTTATAAAAATTACAAAATCAACTTATCCTCAAACAATTCGAAACAAAAATATCAACAAATTAGCACAACATAAAATTAACAAATTATTAATTAATATTATCTAATATCCAACTTTTTACATTATTTTTTACAATGGAAATTCTTTTACAATCTTTAAAAACATTCCAATTTACATCATTAAAGGTTTTCTCAATTATATAATTTAAATTTCTTATACCATATTCATTATAGATATAAGGATAATCAAGTTTTATTCTATTTTTATTTCTCAAATTATAATTTTCTTTTATACTTTCATCTTTTAATTTAACAACACTATAAAAATTCTTTATTATTATATTATATATAATTTTTTGTTTAGGATATAATATATTGTATTTTAGTAATATTTGTTTCCTTTTATTAATATTATTCCAAATGTTTTTAGGAAATATCAACTTTAAAACTTTGGTTTGTAAATTTTTTAAATTTTCCAAATGTATATTTCCCACATTTGCCCATATATTAACTCCATAATTTATTAAAGAATCAAAAATTGCAAAATAAATTAAAATTTTTATATTAAGTGGAAGAATATTATAAAATAAAATATGTATGGTTACATTTAATTTTTTATATAAAATATTTATGTAGTTATCCCATGTAAAAAAATCATTTATAATTATACCTAAATATTTAAAATTATTTATTATATCAACTTCAGTACAAGAAATACATTCTGTACTATTTCCATGTAAACAGTCATGTGAATGTATTATGAATGTAATTTTTTTATCTACTATTTTCTTTTTGGGTTTTATTAATATTCCTTTTGTTTTTTCATTATTAAGAACAAGTTTATTATCATGAAGCCATTTTTGTAAAATATTAAAATTATCCTGTAAAGTTTTATTCAATATCTCCAAATTTAAACCTGATGTATATTTTATTATATCATCAGCATATACATATATAAAACAATCTTTTAAAACATAAAAAAGATCATTTAAAAAAATTATAAATAAAATTGGCCCTAAATTGGATCCTTGTGGTACTCCAATATTAATTGTTTTCCTTTTACTTAATATTTTATTTATTTGCACATAAATCTTTCTATTTTCTAAATAATTTTTCATAATATTAAATAGTTTACTTCTTATTCCATATTTTTTCAATTTAATCAAAAGCAAATTATGATCTATCAGATCAAAAGCTTTACTCAAGTCAATAGTTATTAATAGTACAAAATGATTTTTATTTAAATTTGTATTAATATGCCCACAAAATTTTTCTAATAATTTAGTTGTACTTTTAGTTTGTTGATAAGCATATTGATTTTCATTAATTACATTAAATATTTCTAAAAATTCTTGTAATTTTTTAGTAAAAAATTTTTCTATTATTTTATTTATAGTTGATGACATAGCAATAGGTCTATAATTTTTACAATCATTAAAAGCATTATTTTTGAATATTGGAACAATTTTTGATATTTTTAAATTATTTGGATAGATTTCTTTATTGAGAATTAATTGTATCATTAATGCTATCAAATTAGCAAAAATTTCCTTTTTCTCTTTGATATCAGAAATAGATATTTGATCATGTCCAATTGATTTTTTATTTTTCATCCCATTTATTATATTTATTATCTCTTCATCATTTGGTACATCAATTACAATTGTATTTATTAAATATGAAATATTTAAATCTTGTAATAAATTCTCTTTACAATTTATATTAAAATTATTACTTATTTTATGATAATAATTATAAAATTTTTCTGCAAGTGTTTTAAATTTGTTTTTATCTTCTATTTCTTGTGCAAACCTATTTATTTCATTTTCTTTTTCAGTTTTATGTTTATTACCTTTTTTTCTTTCTAATAAAGCTTTTATTTTTTCCCAACAATTTTTTGGGTTATTTACATCATTTTTAAATTTATTATAATAATAATTATTTTTTGCTTTTATTATTTTTGATGTTATTATATTTCTTAAATTCTTATAATTATTATAATATTGCTCATTACTTTTATTATTTTTATATTTTTTAAATAATTTGTCTCTTATTTTTATTTCTTCAATTAACTCTTTAGTTATCCATTCTTTATGTATTCGATCACCTTTATTCTGTCTCTCATAGTGTTTTTTACTATAAGAAACTCCTGAATAATAATTAGAAATTACTGATTCATTTGTGTAATAAGTTATACATCTTTTGGATTTATTAAATTCACTTAAAATATTATTATATAGAACATTTGGATCTTCAATTTCTGTTTATGAATTCTTTCTAATAAACCCTGTAAATTCTTTTCTAATAAACAGTAATCAATGTTTTTATATTTTTTTCTTACATATTTTAATTTTTCATAGGTACTGTTTATATTATGTATGTATCTAAATTTATACTCAAAGATGTTAAAAAGTGATCTGAAATGTTTTCTTTTATAATAAAACTTTTATAAATTCTATGTGAATCATTCAGAAAGATATGATCAATATTAGATTTTGTAGAAGTTTTTCCATATCTTGTAATGCCATATAAACAATTTTTAAATCCTTGATAAGCTAAAGTTTCTAAATATAATTTTACATTATTACTTTCATTAAATTTAAATAAATCTATATTCATATCTCCAATTATCACACAATTATTTCCAAAAAACATATTATGTACGGTACTTGAAAATGTTCTTCCATTTCATTTATGAATAACTTAATTTTTTGTTTGGAGGTCTATAGATAGCAAAAATATTTATATTAGTTTTCCACTTATCATTTTTTAATGTAAGACTTAAATTTTCAAAATTAATTGAAAAAATATGAACTCTTTCAACCTTAATGTTAAATTTAGTATAAATAATAATTCCTCCACCTTTTTGTTCATTTCATAATTTATAATACATATTCCAATAGTTAATATTATACAATTCTACTTCATTTTCAAATATATTTACTTCTGTTAAGATAACATCAATTAATTCTAGTAATGAATTAATTTTACAAACAAACAAATCCCAATTTTTTCTAACAGATCTTATATTAAGATGTATAATATTGAGATTACTATCTTTCAAATCCTTATTATTAATCACATTTTTCCAATCCTCCAAATTTTCCAATTCAAAATTATCATTATAATACAGATATTTTGTAATATCATTGTACAGTATATCATTAGCCATTTCCTTACACCAGTTTTTCTAAGTCATCTATATCAAAAAATTTTATTATATTTGAAGTTTCACCTTTTCTCACCAAAATTGTACGATTCTTAATCCACACAAATTTATACAATTTTTCTTTAGCTTTTAATTTTGCTTTCCACAACAAAAATTTCTGATTTTTTGTTAGATTATCATTTATGAAAATAATACTATCATCTCCATTGCTGATAATGTCTTTACTTACAATTTTGTTTCTCTTCTTTTTCTTCATCCATTCATTCTTTTTCTGCAAGTTTTTGAACTTTACAATTATAGGTTTAGTTTTTCTTGTGTTGTATGTTGGCAATCTATGAACTGATTCCAAATCTTGTTTTTCAAATGGCACATTTATTGTTGATGCAACTTTATTCACAATTTCCTACAGATTTTCTTCCCTATTCTCTTTAACATTCAAAATTTATATGTTATTCCTTCTTGAATATTTTTTTAAGTTGTCTGTTTGCTTTTCAAGATACCTTATGTGATCCTTACTTTCTTTTAGCTCTTGTTTTAAGTCAGAAATTATTTTATTCTGTGTTTTGTTAGTTTCAATAACACTCTGCATTTTGTTGAGAATAACATCATAATTTTTAGATAATAATAATAATAATAAGAAGAAGAAACACATTCTACACGACGCAAACACACACGACGACAGATGCAGGAAATGCCATACTACACATGAGACGATCGACCACATAATATCTGGCTGTCCCCTTCTGTCCCAAACAGACTACCTCCACCGACACAATCAGGTAGCATCGATCGTTCATCAACAGCTAGCACACAAACACTCACTTATTAAGAACACGGTCCCATACTACAAGAACACACCACAAAGCATACTAGAGTCACCCTCACATAAGCTGTACTGGGACCGTCCCATTCACACAGACAAAACTATACATCACAACAGACCTGACATTACACTTGTTGATAAGGTCAACAAACAGACCTATCTCATTGATACTGCAATTCCCATCAGCAAGAACATGCAGAAAACTCACGCTGACAAGATAAGTAAATACACAGACCTAGCACACGAGCTCCAGAAGCAGTGGAGGCAGGACCGAGTACGTGTTGTACCCATTGTCCTGTCCGCTACTGGTCTGGTGCCTCACACATTACATCACAGCCTCAGCACACTAGGATTTCATAAAAACACTTATGCACAACTCCAGAAGGCTGTAGTACTCAACACAACACGCATAGTTCGGAAATTTATGGACACAAGCACACATCCCTAACTATTCTTCCAATTTTTTTTTTTTTTTTTTTAATACACTTGGCAATATGTGCTTTGGTCCTTGACCCGCCATATTGTCTTAGCTGGGGAATCCCATGGTTTGAAACTTTTTCGATATAATAATAATAATAGAGAAAAAAAGAAAAAAGTAGAAAATTTTGATCAAATCGTTGAATAATTTCTCAGTTGTCAGTAATATTTTAATTTAATTTAATTCTGAAAAATACAAAAAAAAAAAAAAATCAATGTAGAAATTTGTATAAATAGAAAGAAACTTATATTACTATTTTTCAAAAATTTTAAATTGCTATTAAAAAAATTTATATTTAATTAAATTTATATCATGTTTAGACTAATATTATTAATCTAAATTTCAAATAAATGCTGCACCTATTTACAGGTTTTGAAAACAATAGTAAGTCTGGGAAAATAATAATAATAAGAAGAAGAAGAAGAAGAAGTTGAAAAAGTTTTAGAAAATGAAGACGTCAAAATCTTGTGGGATTTTAGAATTCAAACTGATAGACACCTGGATCATAATACGCCAGATATAACAGTATTAACAAATAGAACTATTTTCATAATTGATATTGCAATCCCTGGAGATGCAAGAATTTTAGATAAAGAACAGGAAAAAATTATAAAATACAGGGATTTGGCAATAGAAACAACACGGCTTTGGATGAAACACACGACAGTGATCCCCATCATCATAGGAACACTTGGAACAATCTCAAAAAATTTTACCAAGTATTTGAACCAATTGCAGTTGTCTGAAATAACAACATCAGAACTTCAGAAAACAGCGCTGCTTGGAACATCATATATATTGCGCAGATACCTGGTGGATACTTAGGTTTCTGGCTGAAACTTGTATCAACTAAAGGCTCCAGTCAGCGAATTTTTGACTGTTTCAAAATGTATAATAATAATAATAATAATAATAATAATAACTAGTCGGCTACCCGTCGCTTCGCTCCGGAAGCCTCCCTTATGTAACGGAAAACAATTTTTTATTTATTAAAAAACACACACACACACAAATTACATCAAGGAAACTAAACCTAAAATTTTTTAAAAGCTTTATTCTTAATTTAATTTTTGATGTCTATATTCTCTCAATCTACGACTGCTTTTAGAACCACCTTGTAAATCATATATCTATGATATATTTTTATTTTTTACAGAGATTAGAATGTAGGCCTAGTGGTCTAATGGCTAAGAAGTCTAACTTCTGAGCAGTATTCTACCTAATAGAAATAGTGCATCTTTCTTTCTTGACTATCTTTTTTTTTTATTCCTATTGATACTTTTCAGTGGTTTTCGAGTTAGAAATAGTGATGGTTTTTGAGTTACAAATAGTGATTTTTCAGTATTCTACCTAATTAAATACTGCTTCTTATTTCTTGACTCTTTTTTTTTTTTTTTTATTCCAAATGATACTTTTCAGTGGTTTCTGAGTTACAATAGTGTTCAGTATTCTATCTAATAGAAATACTGCTTCTTTCTTTTTTGAGTCTCTTTTTTTATTCTAAGTGGCACTTTTCAATGGCTTTTGTGTTCCAAATATTGATGGTTTCTGAGTTACAGATAGTGATTTTTCAGTATTCTACCTAATAGAAGTATCGCTTCATTCTTTTTTGACTCTCATTTTAATTATAATTGTCACTTTTCAGTGACGTTTGAGTTTCGTTATTGATGGTTTTTTAATTGCAAATAGTGATTTTTTCGGTATTCCACCTCAAAAAAAGAGTGCTTCTCTCTTTCTTGACTCTGTTTTCTTTACTCCAACATCTGGCGTGTACACCCACATATTTTTCAATATCACATAGGATTTGGTTAAGTAAGAACATTTAAAAAATTGCAACGTTTCGGCAATTATCGTTCTAATTGTCAGTTTCGAATTACAAATAAACTGACTGATGTGAAATAAATAAACAATCTTGAGATTCAAAAAAAAGATTGAATACATTCCTTATTGGTGGGGGAAAGGAAAGGAGATATAAGTCAAAAAACCATATGAAGAGAGTTGTAGTCCCTATGGCCTAATGGATAAGGCATCTGTCTTCGGATCAGAAGGTTGCAGGTTCGATTCCTGTCGCGGATGTTTCATTGTAAAAATTATTTCTATTTTCCATTCTCTCAGAAAATTGCGCCGGACAGACAGACAGACAGACAGAGAAATAAAAGATTTTAGTAATATAGATAAAACAATCTTATTCCTCCATGCATACTTAAAACAATCTTATTCCTCCATGCATACTTACACAAATTATGGAAGA
>JAFIDM010022309.1:0-18818 GCA_023159025.1 Thereuonema tuberculata
GTCATTTTATGTCTGAGTGTTTCAGCACCCCTCCCCTCAACCAAAGAGGAGTTGAGAACTGCCACCCGTGCCTTAGCAATGTTTTTTCTTTCAAAGTCACAAGCCCAACTCTGTTTCCACTTAGAAACTTATTGTAATTATTCACTTGAGAATGAAATGCAGATTGTTTTGAAAGTACTCGTATAGTTGTTTTTGTCCATAAAGTTATTTTAATTTCAACGGACAATGTGTGGAGACGTAAATCTATTTTAAAAATATTGATATAAGACACACGTTAATTACTTATTTAATGAATGAGATTATATGTAGAATTAGTTTAAATAACTTATTTAAAAATTAATTAACATGAATAAATGCCTAACAGAGACTAAAATAAATATGAACTTTTGTTTAAAGAGTTAAACAAATTAATAAGATTGTGATTTCTAATCTTAGTTTCTTGAGCCTTGTGTTATCAGCCTTACATGAACTGTTGCGTTGTTATTTATCACTGTTTTAAGAGAAAACGTTTTCTTGGCCTTCTTCACCAAGACATTGTACGGATATAATGGAGGACAGACTCAGCAATGACTTAAGCAGGACAGTCCATCAGGCTGTTTCACCAAACAGACCTATCTCATTGATATTGCAGTGCCTATCAGCAAGAACATGCAGAAAACTCATGCAGGCAAGATCAGTAAATACACCGCTCTAGCACACGATCTCGAGAAGCAGTGGAGGCAGGACCGAGTACGTGTTGTACCCATCGTCCTGTATGCCACTGGTCTGGTGCCTCACACATTGCACCACAGCCTCAGCACAATAGGACTTCACAAAAACATTATGCACAACTTCAGAAGGCTGTGGTACTCAACACGACACTCATAGTTAGAAAATTTATGGACACAACCACACATCCTTAATCCTCCTTGCACACTTCTGTACACTTAGCAATATATGATTTGGTCCTTGATCCGCCATTTTGTCTTTGCTGGGGAAACCCAAGGTTTGAAACTTTTACATAATAATAATAACAATGATGATGATGATCATATAATAAATATTAATAAAAAACAAACAAATAAACAAATCCATACATAAATAAACAAGAAAGTGTAATTCAATCCTTAGATAAGAAACGTAGAGTTTCATATTATTTGAAACTTAGGACGGAGATTGAAACCAAACAAATAAAAACATTTGAATAAAGACCTATGGGTAATAAACAAAACTTGTACAGTAATAATAATAATTTACAATCCTGATGATAATAAAAAAAAATATAAAGATGATAAGAAAAAAGAGAACATTAAGAAATAAACTTAATCCAAGAATAAATAGTGAAGTTAGAGTGGTGGAATGGAAAGTTGAAGGAAAATGAATGAAGAAAGTAAAGAAAGAGAGAGGGAAAAAAAAGAAGAAAATCTTTTTTCTTTTTAAACAGAATGGGAGGGTGGCTCCCCAAGATTGGTTGCCAGACGGGTGAAGAAAACCTCTGTCATCGTTTAGTGTATTTGAGGTTCTGAGAATCCAGTGTGTCTCAGAAATGATGCTCTGGAAAAAGTGTTGCTTCAGCTCACAATGGATTATGTATTAGCATAAAGAGGGGGGAGGGGTTGTAAAACCTTGCATTGCATCCAAAATTGGAAAAAAAAGATCTAGGCTTTTGGATCTGTGTTTTTGGTTTGAAAGTTCATGTGTTTGTTTGTAACCCTCCATCCGGAAAAGGAGATGACGTTATTGTTATTTTGGTTGAATGCCTATGACATCTTAACCCCTCCCATTCTTAAATTCTGACTATGCCTATGATGGATGGTGTCCATTTTCTATTGTGTGGAGGAAAAGAGCTGAGTTTTCTCTTTTCAGCCTGATGTCATCTTGATGTCGGAGATGAGTGCTGAAATTCTTCTGTCATGGCAATGTAGAATGAATCACAGATTGGTTTGCATGGTCCACACTAGACTCCACTGTGAGCCTTAATGTTGGTCCTCGTTTTGTTTTCTGTGAAGATGTTGAGGAAATTGAGTGATGCTTTTATACTTGGTTGGATGTTGTGACTGTAGAGAGGTGGAAGGTGGTATGGGGTACATTGCATCGCATGAGATGCAATAGGAGGGTTTGGGAGATAGGATACAGGAATTGGAGCATTTGTGGAAGATGTATTCCATGATTTCATTGCTCTATTAATGGTGCTTTTAATTTGTTTTATTTCCTCTTTAAAGTCTGATGAATTTGAGCAGTATCTGAGGGTGCTGAGGAAGTTACACCAGATGTTGTGTTTTTCTATGTTTGCATGGGCAGATGATTCATGAATATAGATTTCCCCATCTTTAAGTTTTCTGTACTTTGGAGAAATCAGCTGTTTCTTTTGTTTTTTGATGCAGTTGTTAAGAAATGCCAGTCCTCCATTGGTTTCTTATTCTTTTATAATGGTTAGGGTGAGTCTTGTTGAATTTGTTATAGAACGTTTGGAATTGTCTCTCAGTATGAGGCTGGACAATGAAAGCATCATCAACATGTCTGATATATAATTTGGATTTAAGGGTCAGTTTTTTGAATAATCCAGATTCCAGGTGATCAAGAAAGATATCTACAAGGTTGTGACAGAGATGATCGCAATAGGTGTGCCTCCTTTTGGAGAAAGAGTTTGTTGTTGAAGGTGAAACAGATTGGTTGATACACAATGAAACTGCTGTCATCGGCTCTTCTATAAATATAAGATTGAGGTCTAGTATCTGTAATCTAAGTATCCAGAAGGGAATGTTGGCGAGAAGAGAGTTGATGTCAAAGTAATAGTGTTTATCTGTAATAGATACTGGATAATTTTGAGGCTTTCTAAAAACTGGCGGGAACTCGAAGATTGGAGGAACTCAGGAAGAATTTCTGGGGTATTGTTGTTAGGAATTTGAAGAATATAGTAGGACAATTGTGGTCATATACCTTAATCTTTTGTTTATTACATTTGAGCTTCACAAACTACACAGACAACATATCTCTTCGACTCGCCATCTTTGCTAGGAGTAACCCTGCAAGAAACTCTCCAAATTCCTATCAGAACATCCCAGAAATTCTTCCGAAGTTTCCCCCATACTTGCAAGAACACTCCAGTTTTTAGGAACCCTCAAAAAGATGTCAATATTTACTTCTGACCAAACTCTTTTTTGACACCAACTCTTTTTTCACCAATGTTCCCAGAGAAGACACCTTCTGGATACTCAGAAGCAGATTATAGAAACTTCAGATCCAAATTATAGTGAATTTGCATAGATTTTGGTTCTCAGAATCTCATTTACTGCGATACTTCAGAGTACAGCCTTAGGTATCCGGACAGATAGTTGTTACCCATAGGGAAGAGGGTTGGGGGAATGCCTCTACACCACTGCCTCATTAAGAAACATTCAGATCAAGATCATTCGGATCAATTTCAAAGTGTTTGTGACTGAACAAATCTTTTTAATTTAAAACATCTTTTTAAATCTGGGTCAGGCACTTGGATTTTTTTAAAAAAGATTTTGTTACTGAGATTTAGATATTGTAGTGATGTGTTAAATTCAACTCTTTATTTTACCTTGAAATGGCTGTGCATTAAAAAAAAATAATTGACAATCATTAAGAAAATAGAAATTATCTACAATTTAAAGAGTGGATATAGCAGTGCATCCATTGCAAAAAGTTAAAACTGAATTCTTCCACCAAGTCTACAATTTGGAAAAATCGGGAGAATATTACAAACACCTTCAAAAAAAGTCATTGCAAAAAAGTTGCTTAAATGTGAAAATAGTGAAGTGATCATGCTTTCTTTGAGTTGGTTTGCAGTGAAATGAAAAAAAAAAAAGATAGGGAAAGCGATTAGTAAACCAATCACAATGCTTCGCAACGTCTTCTGATAAGAAAATATCATTGCTATTGCTTTAATTTCCTTATTATTATAAATGTGATTGTTGCGTATGCAAAAGATGCAATTGTTGTGATTGTTGTGCTTAATGATAATTTGATGATATTTTAATGATACTTATCCTCAAAAACGGGAATATGAGGCTCCTGATACTTGTATCAGAAGACTAAAAAAACGAGCTAACAACAATTGACTCGTCTCAATGATTCTCAAGCTAAGAATATATTTAGTTAGCATTTTTATGCTTCGTTTTAACAAACAAACCTTTTCAAACACTTTAACTTTAGCAACTTCCAAAAAACTCAGCATACATAACAATATAATAGTTTCTTTCAACAATTTGACATTCACTAAAAGATAAACAAATCACCAAGAAACGAATCAGAGTGTTTCAGGTATTAGTAGCCTTTTGCAAGATGTAAAAAAAAAGTAACATTACTTAATTATTGATGAAAGTAACTCAAGTTATAGATATTCTGTTTCAAAATTAAGAGCATTACCGAATATTACTCACACAAAGTAACTCACTAATAATGGCATTACTATACAGTTATAGTTGTTCAAATATAACTACATGCGAGTAGCAATCAAAAGTTAATTAAATAAAATTCATCTGTCTTGATAAGAACATTTCTTTTTTACATAATAAAATAATTAAACAAATTAAAAAAGAAACTCTGAATGCTCGTCCTAAAATAAAGTACTGTACCAACTAGGGGGGTGCGGACCGCACCGGGTGACACCAAAATGCTTTTACAAAGTTTTCGGTTTTTTTTTTGGTTGAACAGATAGTTTTAGAAGGTTTTTTTTTTTTTTTGGGAGGGGGTGACACCATGAGCTACCTCACTGGGTGACACCAACCCTAGTGACGCCTCTGACCAAGATGTACAATCCGCAGCCTCCAGAATTTTTCTTCCAATTATAGAATACTCACTGTCAGATAAATTAAATAAATCCAACGTTTTCTCCATATTTTATTGATAGAACAGGTAAACAGCAATTGTGGTGTTTGTATTTTAGATCCTTGTCACCAGTTGCATCTACTTTATTCTTCAATTTATTTATTTATAATAATAATGGGTGAGACCAAATTATTTACAAGTGACATCCTGGAACAGCTGTTTCACGCTCGTTGGCGATCATCAGCCAGGAGAAATCACAGTAAACATCAATGAATTTTCTCACTAATTTTTTATTGATGAGTTTTTCATTGTGTATTTTTTTCCTTTGAGGCACCACTGCGCTTCCGATGTATTATTTATTTATAGCCTACTTGAAAAAAAAAAAAACCGGCCACAAAATGCAGCATATTAATTAATGTAAAGTTACCATTTAAAAAAGGGTAAATATTATATTATTCTTTGCATACGGAAATAAAAAAAAATTAGTCCTTTCTTCGTTTATAACAGTATAAGTCACAAACACAGATATGATATCACAGTAGTTTTCAATGAAAATTTCAGAGGTAAAGAAAAAAAAAAGCAGGGAGTGAAGGAAGTTATTTGTTCTAGAAAACAATTATTCTGAATTAAGAGAGAACTCTAATCAGAAATTACAGGATTTTTTTATACATTACTCTCATTTTTATTTTATTTATTTATTGTCATTATTCATGTGTCTCCTTTTTTTCGTAATAAAACAGAATAGGAATATAAACAGAAATTCAAGCTAAACGTGGCAATTTTTTTTTCATTACTAGATAATATTCAGATGTAAATTGATTATTTTTTAAGGTTTTAGCGTATAAAGTTTTTTATTTGTTTATTACAATTATATAAGCTTCATTTGTATATTCGTCCTGTCTTATTATTACATTTGAAGACAAAAGTTTTAAATTATATTGTGCAACTATTTAACTATTAATAAAAATATTGATTAGATATAGACAAATAAGACTACATATTTATAATAATAAAATATAATTACAAAAAAAAAAAAAACAACAAAATTTTTAGTCTTATTTCAATTTTATTGTTTGTAATGAATTATTATTACATCAATTTGCATTTATAAAGCAGTATCACATCTAAAAATAAATTATTTATTTTGATAAACTAATGCTTTATTGAAAAGAAAAAAACAACGTTAAAAATAGACAACATTTGTATAGTAAAAGCATATAATTTATTTATTGATGATATTTAAGAAATAAAGGTAAAATTGGACTGAGAAGTTGGTGCTTTTAACGTAGGTTTCTGAACAGAATTCGTTGACGACTCCGGATACGAGTGGCTCCCTCTGTAAAGAGAATATGGGCATCCACCTTACTGAAAACGTGAAGCAACTTTGAGAATCATATGGAAATTCGATGAGTTTTGTCTGATGATAGAGTTTTCTTTTTTTTTTAGTAGTTCAGACAACAAGTAATGAGAACTTTTGTTGTTTTGGTTCTGAAAATTCATGAAATCTAAAGGGTTGAAGGTGCATTTCGAAGGTTTTCTAAAGGGCCGATAGAAGGATTTCAGGTTTTCGAGTTGGCAACACTGTCCAACTCTGGACTCCTGGATTTTGGTGATTCAACAATTTAACCCATCAGATTAAACTCCCGCAAGGTTCAACGCTAAAGATATGCTTGTTTACGTAGGCTGTCCTCTTTGTATTTGTTGCAGCTAAAACAGAAAGCCATAATCCTATGTAATTGTATTACTGTTGCCCGACATTCAGGAAAGATATACAAATCTCCCAAGACTTTAAGGTCTCCAGCATATTTTACAGAAGTGTGCTAAAAAAGAAGCAAGACAGTATTTATAGTGATAACTGTGTTTTAAAACATTCTGATACGTTACTATTCAGATTATAAGGAATAGTTAAATAAGAAGAATGAAAGAACAAAGAAAGTTTTTTTTTTTTTTTTTTTTTTTTTTTTGGTTTAAGTTTACAGCATGACATCGAGACGTTGCTAAGGTAAGAGACATGAAATCACAAGCCGGTGAAAAACAATTTCCTTATGAATTTTGTCAAAAAAGGTTTTCACTGTCAGACCACTTAACTGTTCACTTGAGAACTCATACTAGTGAAAAACCATTGAAACGTAAATGTTGTGAAAAATGGAAAACAATTTATCTTTTCTATTCATACTGAAATGGCTTTTCACCTGTATGTGATCTCATATGACGAACTAAATGTCCTGATGTTGGATTTCAGGAAATATAATTTTTCATATGAGATCACATACAGGTGAAAAGTCATATCAGTGTGAATTTTGTGTAAAAAGGTTTTTCTTATTCAGGTTACTTAACCATCTATATTAGACCATTTAACTGTGAATTTTGTGAAAAAAAAAAATAATAATAAATAAACTAAAAGGCAATTAACTGTTCATATTATATCACATACAGGAAAAAAGAAAATTTTAAGTTTGAACTATATAAAAAATGCTTTCTCGGGCAGATAGTTTAACCACCCACATTAGATCACATAAAAGTGAAAAATCATTCAAATGTGTATTCTGTGATAAAAGCTTTTCACAACCAGGACATTTAAATGTTCATGTAATTTTACATGAAGTTCAATAGTGAGTGAAATGTGATAATGTGAACGTTTTGAACATATACATGATCAAGAAATACAGGCTACCTAAGAAGTATAGAAATATATATATGATAAGAATTACAAGAATAAGATTGTAATTAAAATGTGTGGGTGAGAGAGAAGATCGGTGGCTGATATTGTACTCGCTATAAACATTAAATGGAAATGGACAGAATATTTGTAAGACATTATCATAAATGAAGCATAGAAATTTTAATTTGGTTCAAAGGAATGAGAGGAAGTCAAGAAAACATTCAAAAAGATGGGTGAATCAGATTAAGAGATTTACTGGATTTCATTGGAAAAGGAAAAGCTTTCAACTGAACAAACTGGAAAAGACTTGGCAAGACCTTTATCCTGCAGTCGATTAAAATGGCTGAAAGTGACGATATTTATATATGTGTGTGTGTTTGTCTATATATCTTATATATTTGTAAATGAAATATCAATTACCTACTTTAAATAGGATCTTTAAATGATTGGATTAGTGAAAATGTTTGATAATTTGGATTGGATTGTGGAGGATGGGTAAAATATTTTGAAAACTTAATGGAAACCCAAAGTTATATAAAATCAAATTTATACGTAATTATTTTTATAGAGAACTTATAATATAGCATAGAACTCTTGTTTGGAAAAAAATAGTATATTCGAATTGGATGGATTTTATATTAATTTGGCATAGAGAAAAACAAGATGCAAAAGATTTAAAAAGGGGTTAAGTTTATTTTTCTTTTGGAAATAGTATATGTCAGGTAACTGCTTGAAGTCTTTGTTAGGACTGAAGTCCTCAGCCATATATTCAATGTGTTGTAAACTCAGTGCCATAAAGATTGTCTTTCAGGTTAAAAAAAAAGACAGTCAGAGAACATTAAGGAGAATTGCTCAGTAACAAAACCTGCCTGATTTTGATATTGGCTTCCATTGTTTGTTTGTTTTTTTTTTAAAAAAAAAAAAAAAAAAGACTTGGGTTGTGCATAGCAAGATTGTCAGCGTCGTCAGCAACACATTTTGAATTGCCATTTTGGTACAGTACTTCCTTAGCCTTACAACTAACTGCTTGCAATT
This sequence comes from Thereuonema tuberculata, assembly GCA_023159025.1. Taxonomy (NCBI): domain Eukaryota; kingdom Metazoa; phylum Arthropoda; class Chilopoda; order Scutigeromorpha; family Scutigeridae; genus Thereuonema; species Thereuonema tuberculata. The sequence continues at coordinate 8,474 of JAFIDM010022309.1, forward strand.
AACAACTATGATGCAGTATTCACGACAGCAGTAAAGAAGTCACTGCAGAATAGAAGTCTTGATATGGAGGCAAATCAACACTTAGAGATGGAAAGCATAAGGTTTCTTTCAAAGAGTATTTCTAAAATCTGTAAAAATTGGAACATTTAGAGTAAAATATATTTCCTTTAGAGTAAAATATATTTTTGTATTTTAGAGTAAAAACTTTAGAAAATATATTTTTGTGCATTATTTTTGTAAATACTCCCCCTATTAATAGAAAACCTAAGTTTTATTTCGCTAGTAGCTCCAAGTAAACATTGTTATTGTCATCCATGTGATTTATGTAGACTACGTTTTATATAATTGTCTCTGTACATATGCAATGAATGGATTAATTAAAAATACAAATGATGTAGTATATTTTTTCCCTGATTTCAAAGATTCTAATTATAAGCATGTAAAGATCAGGGGAAATCTTGACGCAGCTTTACAGCTTATAAGCAAACAAGCCATTGCTCTTAATTTCTAGTAGTATAGTTGTATAAGAATGTGTCAAGTTTGCTCATAACATTTACAAGGCAAACTGTCAACTTGGTTTTCGACTGATAGATGACTACATTCTGGAAGAATTAAATGAATTGTGGATTAGAGATAATTTTTCTTAATTTGAAATGACAGCTGCTTTTGTTTTTGGAATGTGAACCATAAATAGTAAATGTAAAGATGTCTTACGGTGAAAATCAACATATATGAAATCAGCAAAAAATTGTTATCTGTATGTGAAAAAGTTTTTTTTCTGGTTTGATGCTCGGGAGGATTGTTTCAAACCCATCGGATTGGTGCAATAACTATTTCATGCCCTCTAAATTGCCTGTATTCTGTTTTGAGGTGCAAAAGATGTCGAATATTTTTTTGGCAAAACTTTGCTCTCAATGCAAATCAGCATATCTACAAAGAAAGCATAGTTATGTTCATCTTGTCACCATAAATAAGTGATGATTGAACAAACATTTTGAAATAAATGATTGCAGAGGAACAGGGAATATTAAATACTTTGAGATATAAGAAAGCTATTTTAGTAGATTTGAGTATATCTTCTGAAAATCACTACATCCAAACTACTGCCTTATTTTCAAGAAGTGACATTTATTAATGAAGATTTAACATTACCGCTACTGATACATTGTGTTTGTTGCTTTGTTATGCTTTTTATTGTTTTAAAAAGCTTGTTTGTGGCTCCTATAAAGCAGTTTCTATTACTGAGAAACCAATCACATTTGAGCTTATTGCCAGGGGATGGCTTGTGCTTTCCTCAAGATACTGTATTGTTGCAGATGAATGTTGGTTTTGCAATCTCTTACAGTTGGCACATATTTTTGAGGGATTAAAACATCACCAGATGGAGCTTGTGATATGCAAGTTTAAAGCCTGATACATATAAGACAGTGGTCATGTGGTTTGAGGCATCATTTACAAATGAGTGTGATCCATGGAAGTAGACAAAGGATCGAATCAACTTCGTGTCTTTTTCTTATATAAGTTTAAAGTGGGGCAATTTGAAGTAAATGCAGTTTGCAATATCAATACAGCATTTGGAGAAGGTAAGTTAAATGAATACAAGACACAACATTGGTTCACAAAATTCCAATCTGGTGATAAGAGCATCTCAAATGAACCTCATGGTAGACCACAAGGAACTATCGATGATGGCAAGCTGAAGAATTTGATCAAATCCGATATTAATCAAACAATATGGGAACGTGCCGAGAATCTGGGAGTACACTACATACCAGTTTTCCAATATTTAGCTGCTGTAGGCAAAGTCAAGAAGAGGAGAAATGGGGCCACACGAGTTGACACGAATAGTTCAAAACACGATAATTGGATGAATGTCTGATCTCTGCTTCTTCAACCAAAATAGTTTCATCGATATAGGCTTAATAGATTTTCAGTAGTTACTGTTTACTGATAGCAGGGGAGGGTGTACACAGTGCTTCTGCTGTTGTGGGAAAGAGACTTCCATTTCGCTATGGTGGGGAGTGTGGGGTGGTCACAGTTGTGGGAAAGGGATCTCATATAGCAAAGGTCGTATCCTCATGCAAAAGGGCACCTATGACAGATGATTTGTTGTATGTTTTTGGTGACATATCTTGCAATGTTCTACTATTTGAGCCGTTGATTTTGAAAGTGGGGCAAATCCATTTTGTTAAAAAAAAGTTACAGCTAATTTTCATTAGAAATTAACTTAAAATTTGTGTTTTTAATCAATTCACAATCATATCTATAAATAACAGTGTAAATTTTTTACTAGTAATTTATTTTGGTCAATGATATTGTTTTTAAATCAGCTCAAGCCCTAACCATTAATTATCCAACAATAACTTAATACGGACTTGCCCCACTTCAAAATCAACGGCTCATTTAAAGCTTATTATTTTTTTTTATTTAAATAGAATATATGTAAATAATTTAATTGTTAATTAATTGATTCATGTATATGTACATGTGAAATTTGTAAAAATTTCACTCTTTTTGGAAATTGTTTAAAAATGTAAAAAGTTCTAAATGCAACACTTCTTATAAATATGAACACAATCCATATTTAAATAGCGACTTAAGTGAAACATTAAAAATTTTTTTGCTTTCCAACTTGCAGTCCAGCAAACCTAAGTAATACACCTGCTTAATATATATATCTTCCAAACGGGTCCTAGGGTCGACCCAGCCCTCTGTTAAATGGATACCTTACTTTTTCCCCGGGATTTAAAGGTGGGTGGGCGTCAAGCTGATGATTCGACCCCAACTTAGTCCCGTAGTCACGGAACCTTACCTCCCTTAATCCCAAGGGCCACATAGGCTTGTAGTGGAAGACTTGAACTTAATATATATATATACTGAGTTGCCAGTTTATTAATACACTACACCTTTTCACCTAAATGGATAGATGTAATAAATTGGCAACGGAGTGTAAATTTCACATTCAATTAAATAAGTGGTTACTTTTTTATGGTTTCATAGCTTAATTCTGGCATAAAGTAATTTTTTTTGTTTTCAATTTTTCATTTTAATCACCTGTTAAAAATAAAATACATGAAAAATAAACAACATGAATTGAGAGTTATTTCTTATCTAAAACCTTTCACACATAACTGATCGGTAGAGTTATGTTAATTATTAATCGGTAAAGTAAATTGTGTCCTTTAATAAATATATTTTGAGATTTGTTCACTGCAATGCAGTTATCCGAAAAAAGAAAAAAAATTGGTTGTCATGACTAATGAAATAAACCTTGTATATATTTTTCACATTTTCAGCATTTTCTTTCAGGCTTATGCTTCTGAAATATGCCTAACAGGACTCTTCTTAATTTATATCTGGAAACGGTGTGGTTGATTTTAGTGAATAATTCAAGTCACTATAATAATTTTAAATAGCAATAGTAGTGATATTGTATGTTTGCAAGGTTGTGTTTGTTGAAACACAGTGAACGGAGATATCTCTTGTGTGATTGTTGCAAGCGTGAATGACTCTGCAACAGCCTGATTCAGAAGTAAAAAGATTCGAAGCAAAGTAAATCACAAAATTAAGTTCACAAACGTTTTATAAAGTATTTTTATCAGTCATTGTAAGTTTGACTGAGATTGAGTTTAATATTTTAAGAGGAGACAGTGAATGCCTTAAGTACCCATCATTAGTTTAAAAGTCCTAAATCCATGGTATTGTGTTCTCAGTATAACAAGGGTTGTTGATTCCAAATTTTTAGATTTTAGTGTAATTGTATCGAAATCCAATGGCTTCCACTGGATTGAAGATGGAATCTGAGTAAAGGAAATACACAAGAGAAATTAAATTTCAGGTTCCCTTTTGGATTACAAACCGAAGACGTGTCAACAAATTATGTCTAGTAATCGCCACCTGTTTGAATGTGGTTGAAATGTCAAGACAAGCAGCAAAAAAGATAAAGATTCGATGACACTTAGTGTCATATATAGTAATTTATGGTAGTATACAATATTTAACCTAAAACACAAATAAAATAAAATCACATGTGATTATTATACATATTAGCACAAATAGTTTTCATGTAATTTTTTTAAACAATTATAATTCTTCAAGTTAACTATAAAAATATAATAATTTTTTAAATTTTCCAAATTTGGAATCGAAAATTTCAGTTCAGTTTTTTGTATAAAAACTGTTTACAATTAAATGAACAATGACCAGAAGTTTGTCTGTCTTCACCATATACACAAAGATTGAAGGGTAACATGAAAACAATGTAAATAACCCGAAACAGCACCATACACAGTAAAAAATTAGGTATTTAGAAAATCAATATTAAAATGTATCTCAATATATCTATAATTCCAACTGGTAATATATATTTCTTTGATATTTTCCTTAATAAATACAAATGGGTGCAGTGATATCCAATCGTTTGCAATTTGGCTGCAGATTTTTTGCAGTCCCATCTGCCATTCTGTTACCTGTAAGCATACTGTGTTCTCTAACCCACATCAATTTCAATCCCTTTATTACTTTTTAAAGACCACACTTTCTTTTGAATACTTAATATAATGTTTTTTATTCCAGTATAATTGCAAAAAGATAATAAAGGTGCTTAGAATCAAACAGATTATGAAACATTTTTCTATTATGTTCTTCAATCCAGTTAATGGGAAGTAATAAACCCTTGATTTCTTGACACGCAGGAGAATATCATCCAATTTCATAAACATTTTAGCAATAAATACATCATTATAAAACACAACAACAGCTACACCAACGAACGCCATTATCAGATTCACACCCATTACCACTAGGATCAGTCTCTACACATAAAATAATAATGTTTTCTGCAGGGTGAATTAAGTCTTCAAGATGTGATTGTTTCTCAATAAACTCTTATACAAAAAAGGTTAGAGGAAATTAGTATTATCCCTTTCTTTGCTCTTGGTATGTCTTTAACTTCAAGAATTTTTAAATCAATTGGCATAACTGCACTTAATACCCGAACAGCTCCATAGGAGATAGTTCTATATCTATTTGCCTTTCTGTATTCTAATTTCTCAACTACAGTATCACAAACTTCAGAAGTGCAAACTAAAATAGACTCCAAGCATGTATCATAAATAATTTCCATAGTTTGATACTGCAATCAAAGTATTTCAAGAACATCCTCCAGGACAACTTATTATCACTCGTCATTTCAAGCTAAATAAGATACAGTATTCTCTCGATATCTCGAAGTCGAAGAGACGCTAAAAAAAAATTCGAGATTGCGAGTTTTCGAGATAACAAGGTCATAACCAAAACATAAAAATTCATGTAAAAACACAAGATATGGAATAATATTCTAAACATTAGAATCTTGATAGATGAGAATAAGCATAAATATGTAATGATAGTTGACAATAAGTCTAAATGTAGCAATAATAATTTTAATTTTTAAAAGTAGTCGAAAATAATTACATTAAATCGAAAAGAATTAATAAAATACAATTGCTAGAATTTGCTTACATTGCTAGAATTTCTTAAAGTGAGAGATTCTTGGAAAAATACCTCTATTTGCTTCGACACAACTGAATGGCGATTTTTCTGGAAAAAATCATTTTTTACTTCGAAAAATATTAACTCAAGGTTTTGAGTGAAAACTCTTCGACATCAAAATTAAAATTAATATTAGATGGATATATAATATCAAGGTAAAATAATTATTCAACATATCAAGGTTTTCGAGATAAAGAGAGTATACTGTATTTCTTAATACAGATTGACTCATTAAATAATTTTATATTATTATTAAATTTATTAACATTTTTGATAATTATGATTAAAAAAATCTAATCAAATTAAAACATTATAGGAAATGACATCATTATTAATCATTTTATAGGAAATGACATCAGAAATTTATTCATTCAACTATCAGAATTAGACAGTTCACAATTTTGAGAAATTCCATGCGAAGGAACCATAGCCATTCCTGAGCCTAGATAAGGAGAAAATAAAACAAGAACTTCTACAGAACTCAATGAAGAGAAAGGGTTTCTTTGGAGGGTCTTCCTGTATTAAAAACACTAGAAAGTAAAAAGGATGCAGACAACTATTATACTTCAAAGAAAAATACCTAATTTCTACAAAGACAAAGATAGAGAAATTATACATTCAATAACTGTTATTTGGCATTTCAGAAGATACTCACTAAATTTTATTTCTTTTTCATTATAATGTTAATGTATTCATTTTTTTTAGAAATAATAATATTTTTGATAATCTACAGAACAAAAAGTTAGTATTTTATAATTTTATTTAAAAAAAATAATAATGTCTTAATGCTAGCAACTATTTGATAAAAAAAAATAAATATATAATCTAATTTTACTTATGAATACAAAACTTTAACATGTGTAAAATTAATGCATAGGTTTCAAAAAAGTCTGACACACAAACTATATAAAATTGAATAAATTTAATAAAATAACAATGCAACCGGGTTTCTCCTTATTTTAACTAATCCTAATTATAAACTTCACCTTTGACGACGTTTCGACGACCTAAACGGCCCGTCTTTTACAAGCCTCTTACATAAAAAGGGAAAAAACTTCTCGTCTTCTTCCCCCCAAAATAATAAAATAATAATAAAACTAATTAACTATATCTGTGAAATATCGTTTATAGTTGTATGGGATTTGGAGATGACTTTGAAGAAGATATGTATTTAGTTTATTAATATATAATGAAGAGATATTTTATAACAATGACTTCTATTAAATATTAGAAAAATTGATTTAAGGAGCACAATTAGAAGGACTTATGGAGTACTTAATTATAACCTAAACAAAATGAGGGAACTCTAAAAAGTTTCCAAATCAGATAAATTAATATGGAAAGTATTATAATGTTTTTGAGGAAATTAATCATTGCATGCTTTTATAACAAGGCTCCTTATCTGCATCAATTAAGGATGTTTCAAAGTAATGGTTATTATTGTTTTAAGAAAGAATCATTCCCCATAAATCTTTGATTGCAAATTTTCTTTAATTCTTGTCAGCAGCATAATTGATAACCTCAAAAACTAGCATATATAACATTTCTATAATGGGCATTTTGAATTCCTCTACATTGATCTTTTTTTTTATTTTGTAAATTATCTTGAGCTTGTGGATGCTCAGAAAATTCTGTTTGGTATTTTGATTAACAGATGGAGAACATTATAAGTACCTATACAACTTCAACAAAAGAAGTGCAGAATTTTATAATACTGGCAATCTTGTTTTCTTCAAAATAGATTAAGAGCAAAGATCAATGCTCACATAATTTAAACTCCCACAAGCAGCACTGATAGTGATCTTGATATTAGAAGCTTTGTACTGAAGAATGGAAGAAAAATGGATTTGCTTGAACAGCAGACAAAATGCATTTATACAAACTATTCAAGACATTGATGATGAATTCAAAGGCTGTTTTAATTTTACACAGGACTCTGTAAAATGCTAACATGAGCAACCTCAGTATTAATGATAAAGTAAATACGTTTCATTCATTACGTTTTTAATTTCTACGATGGAAATTAATTACCGTAAAACCACGCAACTATGGTCCTGCTATACAACTATGGTCCAAGGATACCTTCAAAATTCGAAAGGCACTCAGTTGTGATTTAGCGCCAACTTATGGATTTCACGCAAGTTTATTAGTGTATTAGTAATGGGGGAATTAGAAACGGGCGAATCACAGCAGAGTGCCTTTCGAATTTTGAAGGTATCTTTGGACCATAGTTGTAAAGCAGGACCATAGTTGCATGGTTTTACGGTACATTACATTAACTAATATTTGCAAATTGTATTCCTAATGATTATATTAGTTTGTTACAGTGGCCATTTGTTATATATTAAAACATACCGATGGCAAGTTATGTACATCTTGTGTTGTACATCATATTAATTTATTTAATATTACTGTAAAAAAACCACAGATGCTGCTCCTAATATATAAAAAAACATTAGTAAATTATATTTCTTTTAAGTTAAAGATGGATAAAGAATGCCAGACATAAAGTAAAATTAGAGCATAGGTTTCAAAAAAGTCTGACACACAAACTATATAAAATTAAATAAATTTAATAAAATAACAATACAACCAGGTTTCGTTCCGGGCTTGCCGGCCATTTTCAAGTAGAATGTCAGCATGACAACTAATGAAAATACAAAAAAAATTTTTTAATATAGTTGTGATTGGACTAAAATTTTTAGTTATTACATCAAAACACATTTTAACATCAAAACACAAACAATTGCGATAATTAATTTAAAGAGTGTGAAGATAAATCATTAAAATTATCTCTATCCTTAAAAGGGAACCCATACTGATAAATGGATCTAACGGAAATTGAATCATTATAGCAATTAGGATCAGTTAAAATAAGAAGGGATTCAAAACACTTTCCGATGAAATGACTGGATTGAAAATGAAGGACATGAGGCTTATCAAGTTCAAGTGAATGCCCACGGATGTGACAGGTAATTAAAATCCCTGTTCTAAGGACATAAGCGTGCTGGGCTATACGCGTCAAGACTGGCTGTCGTGTCTCCCCAATGTACCTACAACTAAAACCCTTGCAACCTATGGCATAAACCACTCCTCTAGGATTCGAATGGGTGTTACAAGTACTAGCATTAATGGACGAAGCAAGGGTAAATAAAATAGGAGAAGTAAGCCTGATACCCAATGGCTTCAATTTTTTCTGTAGGTGGGGAACAATGTAGTGTGATAAGGGATAGACATTATTAGGCAATGGGGGAGGAGGATTGTAATACGTTGCAAAGCAGCAACTATCTGCTTATTGATAAAAGCTGGTGGATAATTATTAGTAAGTGGTATTTTGACGGATTTTAAGGAGCTCAGATTCAAAATTAACCTGTGAGCTTGAAAGTTTAAAAGCTCTGTTAACAGCCATACGGATGATGTTGATTTTGAAGGCAAAGGAGCATGCGAGTGGAAATTAAGAGTTAATCCACTTGCTGTGGGTTTACAGAACACTTCAGTAGAAAAAGAGGAAGACTCCCTAATTAATAAAACACCCAAAAAAGGAATAGAATTGTTAGTTTCATATTCAATTTTGAATTTAATATTTGGTTGAATCTGATTAAAAGTGTCCTTAATTGCTGATTGAATAGAACAATAGGTCATCAACGTAAAGGGAATAAAAGGGAATGAGAAAATTCCCATTATCCAAAATAAGAAAAGCCAGTTGCTCAATATAAATCATACAAAGCTCAGCCAATGAAGCAGAGGCAGATAGGCCCATGTATGAGCCTTGGGACTGCCAGTAAAAGGAACCATTTAGGCCCCTGTTTCCCAACGTGGGGTGCACGCCCCATATGCGGGCAATTTGATTGATGAGGGGGGCAATTCAAAAATAGTGCAATTTTTTTTTGGTTGTGAAAGTTAAAAAAGTTGGTTTTTTTTTTTTAATTTTTTTTTGAAAGTTATATCTAATTTGGTGGGGCATAGCATACTTTAGATACTTTACGTGGGGCACAGCACAAAAAAGGTTGGGAAACACTGATTTAGGCAAAAATATTGTATATGAAACAAAGCCTGGAGAAGTGGGAGAAGCTTCTGTGAGGAGAGGCCGGATGTGAAATGACAGTAATATTTAGAGTCAAAATATTGAAAGGCCTTGGAAATGAAATCAATTGAAATGAAAGTAAATAAAGCTTCAACATCCAACGAGAAAAAAGTGTGATCTTCTTGAGCAGGTAAGTTGTGCAATTTTTGGACGAATTCAACACTATTGGCAACAGTAAAGTTTGATTTAATATTCAATTTATTAAGCAAGAAGAAAATGTAACCAGACAAAAGGGAAATGGCAGAGGATCTGCAATTAACAATCTGTCTAACAGGATATAGGTTGAGTTTATCTTTATAGGTTTTGGGGAGAATGCATAAATTGGGAATTCGCAAATAACAATCCTTTAATTTATCTGATATGGAATATTATTTATTGTTGTTTAAGCCATTGAGATAACTTCAGTGTGTATACATTGTTGATATTGTTATTAGTATAGATATTATTGCTATTTTAATTTGCGAAATTCAGAACTTGAAAAAGCAGAAGGATAGCATCTGTGAAATATCTTTTATAGTTGTATGGGATTTGGAGATGACTTAAGTAGATATGTATTTAGGAGTCATTGTTGTTGGCTATTCAAGGGCGTATGTAAGGGGGGGGGGGGCCGAGGGGGCCCGGGCCCCTCCCGAAATAATGAAGGTATGTCCTCCAACGTTTTTTTTTGTTTTTTTTTTGGTTGAAGAGATAGGTTTTTATGGGTTTTTTTTTTGGTTGAATGGATTTTTT
>JAFIDM010022309.1:18918-31334 GCA_023159025.1 Thereuonema tuberculata
TTTTTTTTTTGGTTGAATGGATAGCTTTCCATGGGGTGTCTACTTAAAATTTCTTAACATAACCTTACATTAATCTTAGGCCCCCCCCCCGAAAATTTATTCTATATACGCCACTGTGGCTATTTAATCCTATGCAGTTATGAATGAATTATAAAGTCAACAGAATCTTAAAATCCCAACAATTTTGAATGTTTTTCTGTCCAGATTTAAAATATAAATTGAAAAAATAAAAGGAAACACAGAAATGAAAGATAGTTGAAAAACAAAATAAAAATATAAAACTTTAACATTAATTAGTGATAAAGCACACATTTTCATTTGGGCCAGTTTGCAAATTCACACCAATCCTGACCTATGTAAAATTTTATTGTATTCCATTAAGACTTTTTATCAAATAACACAAATAGGGAGTATTTTTTTGACTTTCAGGCAATGACATTGGTGGAGGAATATTCAACTGACTGTTATCGAGTTTCTCTGACAACTGAAATTCGCTGAATCCTTCTCCATCACTAAGTGGCCATTGATTCCTATATCTAATACAGGAATTTTAAACTGGCACCTATTAATGCCAACAACATGAACGAATAAAAGCCCTTCTAATTAAAATGAGAAGATTGTGAATTTGATTGTCTTAATATGCAACATGTTTGCCATCCATAGTATGCAAATAGGAGCAAAATTCCAAAGATCTTGAAAGCGTTGTCTAATTTTCATCCACTCCTCTTTCGTTCAGGGTAAGGATAAATATTCATACCTAAAAATTCCAAAAACTGCAATCGAAGTTTCTAGTACAATTTTGGAAATCTGTCTGTCACTTATTTGGAAAGTGTAAAATAAGAACAAATTGAAGGATTCTTCGGTTGCCAAAAACCTTAATGTAAGCACAGGTCTCTCTTCAGTGGGGATAAAAAAAATGTCTCAGTTAATGACTGAACAAAATGAAGGATATAAGCAAACGCCTGCATCCAGTTGAAACCATTGCCTATAAACAAAAATTGAAATATATAAACATTATGAGAATACAATTCTTTAATTCCAATATTATGAATTATGAAAATATTTGATATAACTTAAAATTTTTAAAATTAAATTATTTCGCATAAAAAAGACTTAGGTCATATTGTTGAGATATAAAAGTTAATAATTTAAAAAAGCCATGCTAAAATTTAGCATCAAATTTTAGTAGATTTGATGCCTGTGGAGATAAGAAAAGCTGCAAAATATCCTATTTTTAAATTATTTTACTAAAAAGGAATATGAAAAAGGTTTTCATTTTTTTTAGGCCACAAATCAATTAATTTGCAATCACAATATTTTTCTTTAGTAGTACATCAACTTTAAAAATTTGGGAGACTGCTGGAAAATAATATGAAATAAAGTTTAGAAAATTACTTGAAAATTTATTTCTTTTCATTAAATAGGTTTATATTTTAATAAATTGATTGCATTTAATACATTACTGGAGTTGAAGAAAAAAAAAAAAAAAAAAAAAGCATTGGAAGGGCTGCAGAGTCTGAGTTATGAAGTCGATAGTTTGTTTATAGCATGTTAGAATCAGAATTGCAGTTTTAATCTATTACTTTGGAGTTGGAATTTGAATTGAAATATATATGTACTGATGCCACAGCCCTGAGCTATATTTTGAGAAAAGTATAAAATATTGCATTTCATGAGGAGTCCATATAAAAAAAGTTATACCTGATTAAAACATTGCATTTGTTGATGCTTTTGTGGACAAGAATTTAGGTCCAGCAAAGTATTATTCAAATTCAATTGTGCAATGAATTAAAATAATCTTAGATTGATCTTCAACCGAATACAATTGAAAAGGACAGTAAAGTTAACAGGACTAATCATGCAGTGATTTGGTTGATATTTGAAATAATGGTTATTGTTCAGATAGATAAATTTTATTAATGATTAATCAATTAATTAATTAATTAAAAAAAAATCAATGCCCGTAAATTATGGCTCAGTTGTGGGAGTTACATCAATGAAAGAAAACTTAAAAAAAAAAAAAAAATCCGTTTAGAGTGAATGAACTATTTTAGGCTAATGATATCACGAACATTTCATTTTTAAATACAGAGATGATTTGTATAAAAGAATTGGATCGTATATGTCACCGAAACATTATATAATTATTATTTAAAGTGATATATGAAGGTTGGTTTTTTTTTTAATCAGGCATGGTAAACTCAAATTTTTTAATCAAATCAGGTTTTATTTCTTCCCATTTCCTGTGATTTCTGCGCATGCTCCGAGCAATGGTTCAACTTCCTTAGCTGCAGTAGTCTGAGGTCGAAGTTTCTGAACTTTCTTAATTGCTTTGCTTGACTCAAGAATCATATTTATATATAAGATGACATTATTTGAGAAGTGAAGGTTCAAATCTGAAGTGTTCTTATTCCAGAAGCTTAAATAATTTGCTAGTTAACGTCGGACCAATTAAGCCTAACGTCTTAGGATTGTTCTGCTCTAATCTTACGATGTGTTAAGTAATGCTTTACGATATTCTTCAGATATCTTCGTTACTGATTATTTTCAGTGTTTTTTGAAGCTTGTGGCATTCCAATTAATGAATCGAGTGACTTATCATCGTATAAAAAACGTGAAATCAGTTAATTTTCGATTTAAAAGAGTTATCAAAAGATAACTTACCGACTTTTGGATAAAACGCCTTTATTATTAGGCGGACATTATTCACATCGATGGACTGAGTCAGCGATGTAGTTTAAGTTTACAATAGCAAAGGCTAATGTATTATTGACATTAGTCTTCATGTCATTAAAATAGTCTTCATGTTACTGTCGCGGTTATCTTGGCAGTGGCACATGATACACGATTCTTACCGTTGATTTCCAAGCTTAAAGTAATATTGAGTAAAAGAAAACAAAAGTGTTCCCATTATTACAGAGCTTTGAAACTTATTGTATTAGCCACTGAAAGTCCAAAGTTATATCAAAAGGCACATCGAAAACTAGACAATTTCTCACTTACAGTGAAATACCGTGGTTACTTAATACGTAACTTTTACCTTCCGTAATACAACATACTGTTTATGCGAGATACAGAAAAATGGTATCTTTGAAATAATAACATATTTTGATGCAAGAAATACGATCATAATTTTAACTGTGTAAAGAAAAAGCATTGATAACATTCTCTTGCACAGAATTTGATTTAAATGTACAGAAATTATTACATAGGATAGAGAAGAAAAAAAAATGCAGTGCAATAGTGATTCCTCTGATAATACACCTAACCGCTCAGACAGTTCACCTACTGCTGTGGAGTCGGAGACTGTTCAAAATCCATATAAATGCAAATTTTTTGAAAACTGCTTTTCAGAAATAGATGGCTTATCTCATCACATTAATAATCAAACTGATGATAAGCCATATAAATGTGTATTTTGTGGAAAAGGATTTACACAGGCGAGTGATTTGACAGTTCATATTAGAACCCATACAGGTGAAAAGCCTTTCCATTGTACATTTTGTGAAAAAAGCTTTTCTAAAGGAAGTAATTTAACTTCTCATATTAGATCACATACAGGTGATAAGCCATTTAAGTGCACATTTTGTGATAAAAGTTTTTCAAAATCAGGTAACTTGATTGTCCACGTTAGAACCCATACAGGTGAAAAGCCATTCAAATGTGAATTTTGTGGAAAAAGTTTTGCCCAAGGAAGCCCTTTAACTGCCCATATTAGATCACATACAGGCGAAAAACCATTTAAATGTGAATTTTGTGACAAGTGCTTTTCAGAATCGGGCAATTTAATTGTCCACATTAGAACTCATACAGGTGAAAAGCCATTTAAATGCGAACTTTGTGAGAAATCGTTTACCCAAGCCCGTGATTTGACTGTTCATATCAGAACGCATACTGGCGAGAAGCCATTTAAGTGCGAATTTTGTGGAAAAAGCTTTTCACAAGCATGTCATTTAACTGTCCACATAAGAACACATACGCGTGAAAAACCATTCAAATGCGAATTTTGTGATAAAGGCTTTTCAACAGGAGGCAGTTTAAGTCGTCACATTAAGTTACATGAAGCTGAAAAGCTGGTGAAGGATTTGTGAAAAAAGCTTTTGAACATTGAAACTTTTTAACTCTTCCGTAATTTTTTTTTTTTTTAGTAAATCACGGATTAACTGAAAATACAAGATTTAATATGTAATACATGCGATTTAAAATTTGAATTAAAATAATGGTACTTCTAACAACAGTTAATTAAGATACATAAAAAGAGGAAAATGATTTCTGGCTTGATACAATAGTTACATATTAAATCTTATGGTTTTACACCAATAGGTATTACAGTAATATAGTTACTTTAATGAATAATACACCAAAGTTTGTAGTTAGTTTTAATTCCAATTACTGTGGAATTAAAATTGAAGAGTTAAAACAGATGTCTTTGTTTAGATTTAGGAAAAGGTGGATAAGAAAGTAATAAAAAGGGGAAATTGACTATGTTTGAATAAATGAAAAGTGAACAAAAACTTTTTTTTTAAATTTTAGATTCAGAGGTAGACAGTATTAAGTCAACCAAATGTATTTTCAAATCACTCGGCCGCTTCTGATGGTGATACCCATTGTATAGGCATCACTGTAATGACAAAACTAAAAGTTTTTTTTTCCTTTGTTTTTGGTTTTAAATTTTACTTAGTTTTTACATAACTATTCTATTTGCAGTCAATTAGGTGAAAAAGTTTTTTATTGTAATCACTGTTCAGTTTTTATATCATTGAGCTGTTCGACCTGTACCGTTTTGTTTTTTCATCTTGGATGCAATTTAGATAAGAAAATAACCTAAAATTGGACCTATTTTTTTTCCGTTCTTGTGCCCATCATGAAACAAATGTGCGACAAATATTGTATAAGCAGAACTTTTATAGCCATTTGAGGGATTTTTTTGTTTTAATGATTGACTATTGATGCTTACGGGAACTCCATAGGCTCAAATTGATCTCCAGTAACACTGAAAACAATTAACTATGTTCAGTTAAAGAATAAATATAATGAAACATTACAAGATCCACCCACGCCACTATTGAAGGAAGAAATAATCCCAATGAGCATGCAAGAATCTTGAAATTGCTTTATAAATGGTAAAATGGATTAGCAATACAACTGTAAATAAAAGTAAGTGTAAAAAATAATTAACTTGCTTGTACGATATCAATTGAAGCAAATCGCTTTTGATTTAGAAAAGGAAAGCTGGCAAAAGATAATTATTTCATTTTATTTATTTTTAACTTTTTTTTTTTTTTAATAGGAAAATGCAAAAAATGTCATTTTCGAAACCTGTTGTGGACATTTGACAGAAACCCAATTTTATATTCCTCACTGAGGAGCAATTTACATTTGTTAAGATCAAATCCCTTTTGTCATCAAGGGCAAGGTTGATATGAATTTAAACACAACATTGTGGTTTGATGGTTCCGGGGCCCCAAAGCAAAATATCGAGCGACGGGGCGACAATGTCGCAGAACGAAAGTGAGGACTGCAGAAAGATATCGTATAGAAAGGGGTGGTTTTTTTTTTTAGTTGTCGATTTGAAGGTTCGTTTTTTTTTTTCTGCAGAAAGTTTTTCGTCTTAGCATCAATCGTCGCAGAAAGATAAAAAACATTCTGCTTTCGGGTTCCGGGGTAGAGGAACTGGTCTGTGTGCTGGAGGAGCAAGGTTCAGTATCCAGCAGAGGTTGAGGGTTTCTCCTCTGGGTTTTAATCCTTGGTACCCCTTGAGTTACAAATGCTTGTATGGGAAATACCTAGCTAAATATGAAGGCAGTGATATAAAAATGCACAAAATGGTTGCAGGAATACGAAGGCTTGTTCTTGCAATGGCAATTGTACTCTGCTAAACCTAGATGACAAAATAAAAACACATTAATTAAAGTAAATGATTAATATTTCTACTATGCTGATTTGATTTACAGCCTAGTATGATCATCTCCCACATAATTGAAATGAAATTCATTAATGGAATGATTAGTAAGTGTAAAATGTTTATAATAGAAAAATTACACACAAGGTAAAAAAAAAAAAGAAAAGAATGAATTTTGAGATTTTTCTGATGTAAGAGTTTTGTTTTGAAGTATTTTTGTTTTTAATTTGAGAAAAATGTTAAATTAAGAATTTTTGTCTCTGAAAATATAAGAGAATAAAAGAAATACAGTCGGACCTCTATTTAACGAACCTCTATTTTGCGAATTTCTCTATTTTGAAACTTTTCTTTGGAACCAAGAACATTTTGCTAATTTCATCGTAAAATAACCTCCAAATAGCGAAGTGCATTTTCTATTTAACGAACTTTTTCGAGGTATTTATTTTTCTCCTTGAAATGTTTTTATTATTACTATTCCCTTAGAGGAAATGAAAGAAATGTGGATACAGCTGAGGGAAAAAGAAGAAATTAACGATGATGTGCTGATTGATGATTATCTTTGACTTGATTTTGAAGTTGAGACCTCGGAAACATTAACTGAATCGGATATTTTGTCAGTGTGAAAAATAAAAACAATACAGCTATGAATTGCGATGAAGATGAAGATGATGAAAATGGAAATGATCATGATGAAGAAATCAAAAAAACCTTCGTATGATGAAATGCTAAAATCATTTGAAACAATCTGACGTGGATTACAATTTGAAGAAAATACTGAAGGGGTTTTTGGTGCATTGCAAAGGTGCGAGACATACTATGAATGAAAACACTTTTTCAAAAAAAAAAAAAACACTCAGACAAAATTAACAGACTTTATTAGTAAAATTTAAGTATGCATGTGGTATCGTATGCTTTATGTCATTAAAATTATTACTTTTTTAATAATATTGTTTATGTATTTTGAATCTGTTTTATGTAGTTTAAAGCAATTTTAAAAGGTGAATATCTAGTTAACGAATTTTCCATATAACAAACTTTTTTTCGCGATTTAGCGACTTCGTTAAATAGAGGTCCAACTGTAATACTTTTTGAAAGATGAAAATTGTTTTTGTCATTTCTTGACATTTGTTGAAAAATGGCTGAATATTCATATATACAGGGTGTTTAAAAAAGACGTCAATATTTAAGGGGGTGATTCCTGAGGTTATTGTAAGAGAAAAAGTTCCTATACATATGGGTCCGGAAACACTTCGTTGATCTATAGTGATGAAGTATTTGGATTTCACATTGAATTTAGAAATATTGTCTCTTGCCCGAGAACAACATAGTTTGTAAGATACATGCGAAAATGTGATAAATAACACGGTCATTCTGTACCCGACCCTCGACAATTTATCACCCTGTACATATAAGATAGTAT
The DNA here is from genome assembly GCA_023159025.1 of Thereuonema tuberculata. Classification (NCBI taxonomy): domain Eukaryota; kingdom Metazoa; phylum Arthropoda; class Chilopoda; order Scutigeromorpha; family Scutigeridae; genus Thereuonema; species Thereuonema tuberculata. Next base: position 26,241 of record JAFIDM010022309.1, read on the forward strand.
TATTGTGTGATATATGTTGAGGTTTTGTCGTATCATGCATAGTTTCTGAAATAAATAAAAACCATGGGAATGCAAGTACATTTAAAAACAATAAAGTTCAATCTAAATTGAAATGTTTGCAAAGGGACAAAACCAGTTTATTGTCAATTGATGTTCAATAAACACGTAAGTCTTAAATATTTCCTTCGATGATAGGCCCATACTTCTGTTTGTCCATTGTTTTTGTAAATGTAGTTGCATTCACATAAAAAAATTTGACATTTATATATTATTATGAGGCTCAAGCTATTCAATGTTATTATGTGATATGTTTCAGTTGTTATCATTTTCAATGTAATTCCATGTTTTTTTGATTTAAGGAGAGGAAACATTTTTAGTTTCACTCCATAATGTACCTGAGGAAGGAAACAGTTTATGTTTTCGAAATATAGTGTATTATTCTAGAAGAAGAAAGAGTTGTAGTTTATTCCTGTACACTATTTTTGACCACTTTCTGTGAGACACAAGTGATCATAGATCTGAACTCATATTTTCCCCTACCTCTGCAAGTCATAAGAATTGCAATAAAGTTGTACTGGTGTCTATTGAACTTTAGTTTTATCTATAGAAATGATAACATGTTTCATTCTCAGCTGCAATACCACAACTTGTATTTTATCTCCAACTCTACAAGTCACAAGGATTCTAATAAGGTATCACTCGTGTTAACATCTCTTTAACAGTTCAGATGGACAGAACCTTCTTATGAGCTCCCTCACCTTTACACTTTGTGTATGGGAGTCACTAATAAAACAAAATACAATAGATAATTTCAGATATGGATGTTCAATTCCTTAACAATACTTAATTAGAAAACTAGAAATTCTTTAAAAAAATCGATAAAATAATAGGGAGTTCATTCACACTGTTATCTCAGGCAAAAAAGAAGTGTATGTAATAACTTTGATTAATTAGTTAAATTTGTATAGTTTCCTTTTATTGTATGGTATTTCAGATTCTATAATAGCCACTCCACAAACTTATAAAAAATAACTGTTGAGAAACTATTGAAATATGTTTAGATTCAAATCATTTTATTCTAAATCTGAAATTGTTTGCAATATCCATTAAAAACTGAATTCATGAAAATGATAAAAGTTTATATATATATATATATATAGCAAATACTTAAATCTACAGTCATATTAGATACATTATAATGTCTGCTAATTGTAGTGCTTGGAAAGTTTCTAAAAATGTTTAATAGCTCTTTATTAATTTTTTTTAAAATGAGGAATTGTAAATTGTGGAAGTAGTGAAATCAGAAAATTTTTAATATCAAAACAAAGCTTCTTGCGGCCGATATGCCGGAACCTGGGTTTGAATCCCGGTAGTGGCATGGCAGTTTTTTTCTTCTTCTGTGTTTCGTCCATTTCTCCCTGGTACTTACGATCTCAGGGTTCTTATCGACGAGATATGAATTGTCGTCGCCATTCCTGAATTTCCTAGCCTCATCCTGATGTTGTCAGGTTGGGCTAGCAAGTGTTCCTTCGTTGGCCCTAGTCGTGGGAAAATAAAGTAGAAAACAGGTTTTCAGATTGTTTCTTTCTTTAAATTCTTTGATTTAGATTATAGAGGATATAAAAATAGAAACTGATTTCAAATGTAATGAAACAAATTTTCTTTGGATTTACAGATATCCTTCAGTGGAGCTCTGATATATAACAACTTTCCTATCATTTACCAAATGAATTTTAATGACTACACAATAAATCAATAAATAAATAAATATGCAAAATACTATAAAGAAAAGAAATACAAAAGTCTGTATATAAAGAAGAAAAAAAACTTACTCCCATATATTCTTTTTTAAATCACTGCAAAATCATTGTGGAAATTACATAAATAAGCAAATGAGGATTTCTATATAATATAGTACTAATACCTATAGTTCGCTGTGCCACAGTTGAACTGATATCAGAAGTTTTCAGGAATGTAACTCCCTAGAATATACCAACTGCATGAGGAAAATGCTAAGATTTGTGAATGCTCACAGCAAAGAATAGGATTTTGAATTTTGTACAACTTGTCTACATTGTCGCAGCCTTATCTGTGGACTTGATAACTGTTCTTAATAAAAACCAAATGGTTAATGTATCCATGAACTGACCAAGAACAATAAGGTTATTAAAAAAAAACATTGATAGCTCACTAAATAAATCAAAATGTATGTATTTTACATAAGAGGAGCAAGTAAATTTTAAATAATACAAACTGGAATAGCTAAAATTAATTAATCTTTTTTTATAATTCAATGAGAATTATATATGTTTATTTTTACACAATTGTTTATTATTGCATTTTTCCACATTTCTAAACTATGATTCTCTTTATCCATCTTGAAACATGTAACGATTCTAGTGCAGTGCTGCCAAATATTTAAAATAGACTTGTTCATTTTCAAACGTGTTTTTCTTGGGATTTCTTTAATATGTAGTAAAGCAACAACAACAACAACAAAAAAATATGAGAGTGCTGTGAGATATTAGGAACAATATTTAATGTTGCTCCAGATTTTTCCAGTACATAAGTGTACCGTGAATCAAAAAAGATTGAAAAGCACTGCTTTAGAGAATGCATTTCCACTTCTCAAGAGAGGTATGGTGGAGCCTTTAAACTACTCCACCCAAAATTGTCCTTGCAAATCTTAAAATTGTGTTCAATCAAGATCTTCACCACCCAAAAAACAGTTATGTTATACCATTGCTAGCAGAGGCATTTGCGAACTCTGGAGTGTTGTTTCAATCTAGGAGGGTTTCAATAGTGGGTGGTCCTACTCTGATTTTATTGGCCTGCCAGCTTGTGTTTGTGCTAGGCATTTCCACTTCAGAATAATATTAGTTACCGCAGTTGATTGGACAGAAAGTTCTCAAAGTAATTTGTGGTGGCATTTTCTCTCAGTGGGATAAAAGAGATAGAATAATGAGTAATACAGATCGATTAATAAATTAGTTAGTAATAATTTAAAATTTAACTTTTAAATTACATTTGTCAACATCAAAATTGGGATATTACAGTTAATGCAAAAGAAAGAAAAAGGACATTGTAGATCATCAAAAGACAGTTAGACATAGATTTCTGTGTATTCTGCAAGATTACCAAAAGAGAATCTATTCATTATTTCATTTGCAGATCAGCATCTGAAAAGACAAAGTCTGGTATAATGTTTCTCTTACGGTTCTCAAATAATCCTGCAAATCCAACCTCCAACCAATCTCAAAGACAAGATTCAAGATATAAACAAGCACTTACACAATTCTAGGATACAGAAACCTACAAAAGGATCTTTCAATTTTATTCCATTAACCCTCTCAACCCCCCCCCCCCTCCCAAATAAAATTAAATAAAAAGCGCACTTTCTTTATCTGAAGGAAAATTACAATTGAAAATTTTAAGTACAATTTATATTGTCTGTTACTGGTTTGACAAAAAAAAAAAAGCAAATATCATTGAACTTATAAAGATACAATATTGCGTAAAGTATCTTTTGGTTGAGCTTACCAATTCTGCTGGGGCTGAAGATTGGAAAGTATTGACATTCAAGGATATGCCAGGCACATTCGACGGAAACGGACCTGAGGATATTGTTTTTATAAACAAAATTAAAGAATCATTTATGTATACGGAAGCTGAATATAATCAGAAGTTGCTCTGTTTGAAAATAACATGCTAAAAATGTAACAAGCAGGCACACCAAGGTGATGTCAGTGGTAGATGCCATAATGAATGATATAAATGGTGTTACTTGTTTTAGGCAATGGTACATACTATTATTGATGCCACAATCTCACAAATAGTGATGCTGCAAAGTTGAAACTGTTAAGATTTGTAATATATTTGGCATCTATTTTATTTTTAAAATGTAAAAAAATGCCAATCTGCACCGCCTTTGTCCTTGTGTTGATCTGCAGGAGCTTGGATAGTTTATGCCGACCCTTCTTGTCAATGACTTGACAATTGAAGCTCACAGTTCTGATACGTCTGTCGATTGTATACTCGTGGTAGACCTGTGATGTGGTTTTCTTCGAAAACCTTAGGATAGTTACCACTTGGGCAATAGAATGACCCATCCATCTTGCACCGACAATGCGTCTATGATCAAAGTTGATAAGTCGGAACATTTACTCATGCTCGTGCTTGAGTTACACTGCTGGAAGTCCAAATGTCCAATATTTATTGCATTTGGTTTGGTATATTGCACTGTGACCTCAGGGTGCCAGTGTCAACTTCCCATCAGCCATGGCTCTAATGTTTTGTCTATTCAATGAAGTAAACTGTGAATTGTAAATACATATTTTAATTATTAATATTAAAACTAGCCGGGTACCGTCGCTTCGCTCCGGAACCCTTACATCTATAGCATTAAAAAAAAAAAAAAAACTTATTTATTTAGCAAATTAATATTGAGATCGGAGAATATACGACTTCCCAGCCTGTTGTGACCTTCTCCACTTAAGTCTTTACTTAACTATTGCCGGTTGGCGCCACACACCAGGGGTTGCCGCCATACACTTCTTCATCAGTTTGCCAGATTATTCCCTTTCCCGTAAGAATTTCGAAAAACCCGGTCCTATTCCTTGTCTACATCATAAAGGAAACCTCTGTGCAAAATTTCAGCTTTCTAGGTCCAAGAGTTTGCGGTGGGCGTTGATGAGTCAGTCAGTGAGTTGAGTCAGGACTTTTCTTTTTTATATATGTAGATTTTCATGAATTTTGTTTTGTTAACATCATTGATTAGTTCTTTATAGATTATATTTGGATCTGTTATTTTCTCATTCTCATCTCTTATCCGATTCGTTCTTTACATATTATTCCTGGTGTTTTGATATGTTTATTTATGAAAATATGATCTATATTTGTTTTCGTATTTCCATGAATTGTACAGTTGTTTCTTGTTGTTCCATAAAGACGATTTTCGAAGCCATTATTGCACATAAGTTTTAGGTATTTCTTTACTGCATGGTTTTCATTCATTTTGAAAAGATCTATAATTACGTCGCCAATTAGTTGGACAGTTGTTTAATATATTTTCATTTTTTATGAATAGATTCTCTA
>JAFIDM010022310.1:0-13360 GCA_023159025.1 Thereuonema tuberculata
CTGGTTCATTCACTTTATATTGTTTTGTTTTGTTACTGATTGTTTTTTGGCCAGAATTTATGTTATTATTATGTTATTGTTATGATTATTAGACGATATATGTCAGTTGGTACGTTTTTTGTAATTATTAGAATTTGCTTTGTATCTTTATGATTATTACTTTATATTCGATCATGATTTGAAAGAGAAAGAATATATATTTTCTTTATCTTTCTCTTTATCTATACTGTACTTTGTATTTATATTTTATCCTGAAAAAGGCCCGTCATTGGGTTGAAATATAGATTTGATGTTTCTGAAGATATGATAGAGAAGTGGTTTATTTCAGTACTTTATATTTTGAAGATTATGAAATTATCGTGATGATGTGATAAATAAAGTGTTAAATTTTTTAGATATCAAATTAACCAATGCTCACAACAAAATTCGTATAGGACATTTCAAAAAGGTTTACCAGAGTGACCAAATTTTAAACTTCAAATTAGGACACAGGTTAAACATCAAAAGGAACATTATAGAAAACTATATTAAAAGATTAGATAAAAATACTAATGATGAGGTGTTTATAAAAAAAAAATCAAAGATTTGAAAAGTCTACTCATTCAAAACGATTACCCCATCGATTATTCATCATCGAAACGATTATTGATGATCAAATATGTGAGTACAACAAATTTAAAATTAAAAAAAATTAATAAAATCCAGAATAAAATTTTCATTCCTTATCTTAATGAAAATAGCATGATGTTAAAAAAAAATATGTAAAGATTTTAACATAAATATTGGTTTCACTTATAAAAACAAAATCAAAAATCAAATTATGTAAGAAGGTTAATAGTAAAAATAAGCAAAATGAAATGGGAATTGTCTACCGTATTGATTGTAAAGTTTGTGGAAAATTCTACATTGGCGAATCAAAAAGAACGTTGGCGGAACGAGTATCCGAACATGAAGGGGCCTTAAGGAACAAAGACAAGGACGCTTCAGACATAGCCTATCATTGTTTAGAAAAAGATCATATCATGGAAGAAGAAGTTAAGATTTTGTATAAAGAATCTAATTGGAAACTAAGGAAAATAATAGAAAGTTGCATCATTAAGAATACTAGAGACAGTAACTTTAATAGATATGAAGGCATCAAAGTTAACCCCATCATCATTGGTCTAATTAAAGACTTTATTAAAGCAGACAATAAATATGGTGTTACTATCACTGGTACAAATTCCTTAAATTATTAATCTTTAATCAACTCTTTGTTCTCATAAAATGTTGATTCTTGTCATTATCTAAAAATTTACCCTTCAATAATCATTGTTACAACAATTTTTGCGTCATTCACTTTAATGTAAAAGTTTTAAATTGTTGATGTTCTTTCCTTTTTGTATTAATGTTTGTTTCATTTATTCTTATTTTGGCTTGAGGAAGGGAATTGCGTATCACGTTCCTAAAAATTTGCTATTTTTAGTATTTAAATAAACAATTTTTTAAATACTATGAAGGAGTTATATGGAGTTACTGTTATACTTTACAAAATATGAAAAGAAGAGATTTTGTAGAAGAATAAATAAAGTAAAACATCATAAAATTGTTCCGCTATAGATTTTTAGAAATAATTTCAACCTCCGTTCTCATAAGAATCGAGACTTCTGAAATTTTGGACTTTTAACAAAATATCTTATCATTCATAATTTAAAGGTTCGAAATCCAGTGAATAGTTTTTTTTCCCTTAATAATTTATTGAACTTTGAAAATTGAAATATTATTAAATATCGCTGTATTCGCTTTAAATGGAAAAATGGAACAAATTTTACTTTGTTCTATTTTCCATTTCAGATTGAACTTGAGAAATTTTACTACATTTTTATTATGAATTTAAACTCGTTCTTCAATGATATTTTAGGTTTTGGTTCAAGTTATAAAAATTTCAAAAACAATATTGAGATAATTAAGATTTTCGATATACTCATTATTTTGATTATGAGAATGAATAAAAATAGATTATTTCAATGCAATTGATGACACTAGACTATTCTTACAGAGTACGATATCAATCACAGGCTCGTGATTTGCTTAATGAATGAGCTGACGTTTATGCTCTTGGCATTATCTGCTGTACGAGATATTTCAATACTGTTATTGTATGATTATCACAATTGAGGACTTTCCCTCATCTCAAAAGTTACCGTCACGGTTAACTTTTGAGATGAGAGAAAGTTCTCAATTACAAGCTGAAATATTTTCAAAATGATTTTACATTAAAATTTCTGAGGGAAAGTGGTATGACTGTCTAAGGATTGTTGTGTTTGTATCGTAGATAATCTATTGGACAGAAGAAAACTGCGAGTTAGGTTTAAGTATTTCATGGGTACTTCCCTAGTATTCCTCCAAGAGTTATTTTAGATATACATAAGTTCTTGTTATAATAAATTTATACAATGTTAGGTAGCAGTTAGGAATATTGAAATGCTTTTCAAGTCAGCCTAGTACTTAATGTCCTGCCATCAGCTGATACATTGAAACCTGAGTTCGAATACACAGTATGGATTTCACTTTCTTCAGGTGTTTCATCTGTTTCTTGGTTGTTTCCTAAGGTTTCAATAATAACTATAAATGATATAAGGGCTGCAGGTGTACCTTAAGGTACTAAGTGAACAAATATATGATTAGTATTTATAATTCATCCATAGATTATAAATGACATTCAGATTGGAAGGGCTAGTGAAATGATTATAAGTATGTGCGTTGTTCTGGTAAAGATATACGGCAATAGTCCTAGAATATTATTTATTACAATTAAAAAAAAATAGACGAATTTTCGATTAAATAGTTCAGTTTCTGTCTGTAGTTGAGACCAACGACGTTTGCCAAGTGCCTGGTATTAGAAACAAAAATTAAAATATAATAAGTAGAAAACTTAGGCCAGTCAATATCGACACAAAAAAAGGCAAACATCGCGCACGTATCTACGATTTTTTTATGTGTTGCTAGGACCCCTGAGAGTAGTTTATATCCAAGTTTGCAACCCTGAAAACCAGCCTAATTGCTTAAGGGAATGTCCAGCCATCAGGCTGATACATTGAAACCTGAGTTCGAATACCGGTATGGATTTGACTTTCTTCTGGGGTTTCATGTGTTTCTAGGTTGTTCCCTAGGGTATGTGAACGAATTTTCGATTAAATAGTTCAGTTTCTGTCTCTGGTTGAGACCAACGACGTTTGCCAAGTGCCTGGTATTTGAAAAAAAATTAAAATATAATAAGTAGAGAACTACTTTTTGCTTTACTGATGCTAATGTTTAAAAATGGTTCGGACAGTTATTTAACACGAAAAGGCGAAAGATACTCTGGTGACGTAGGTGCCAAAGGAGAATATTAAAGAAATCTCTCTTATATCAAACTTTGTGTGGTCAATTAGAGTAAAACATTCGTACTTTCTGATTCAAACCAAGTCATCATCCGTTTCATCTGCCTCCTCATATCTGCGGATACATCTTGAAATGAACTTAATATGAAATGACCCTTATAAGATATTCCGATCTTTGTTATCAGTGAAGTATTTTCAATAATTTTTTGACATGCAACTGAAATGAATAGGAAAAAGGCTGAAATACTATTAAACAGATTTCTTATAGTATTGACCTCACATTTCTATTGCATTTAACTTTAATTTCATTTTTCAAAAAAGAATTTCTTTTTGTTTTTGTAAATGATCTCAATGTAGTTGATCGCAAATTGATTCTCATTGATTTTCGGAGAACTCTAGTAGATTACTAACTGAAGGATATAAAAAATAATATAGAAGCTATCTTGAGTTCGAAACTGTTTAATATTGTTTTTACTTTTATTTTAAATAGGTCTTCATTTAGTTAACTGCCATCATGACGGAAATTCAATGAAATGCAGTGGCAAAACCAAGTCCTCAGGAACTGGCCAACATACAGCAGATGGAGTACTATTTTGGAGACTATAATTTGATCTACGATAAATTTTTAAGGAATATTATGAAAGACAATGAAGGCTGGGTAGACTTAGGCATTTTGCTGAAGTTTAATAGATTACAATTGCTAGCAGCAGATGAGTCTACTACACTTACAGCTCTTCAGAAATCGCCAAATCGGTTATTGGAAATAAATGCATTTGGGAAAAAAGTTCGAAGATCTCCGGAAAGACCACTTCCAAATGAAGATGAATTACTTGAAAAATCGGTGTTTGTAATTGGTTTACCACTTGATGCTACTTTGGACAGTCTTCTGCAGTTTTTCAATAAGTTTGGCAATGTGGAAAATTTATATTTGAGGCGTAATTTGGTGATACATAATAAACCATTTAAAGGTTCTGTCTATGTGATGTTTAAGTCCAAAAAAGAGGCAGAGAAACTTGTTGCTGAAGAAAACATTTTCTATAATGGAAAAAAGTTAATTTGTATGTTTAAGGCAGATTTTATCAAAGGAGCAAAGGAAAAGCGAGCAAAAATGCTTGGGAACAAGTTAAAGAGAAAAAACCCGAAAAAGAAGGAAACTAAAAACGATGACGAAATGGAATTAGAAAAAGCTTGTATTCGCTTTGGTCCCTTCAGTGATAAGAATGACAAAAAGAAAGTTTCATGGATTGATTTTACAAAAGGTGAAAGCTGCGTAACAGTTGAATCCGAAGATGACAACACTATAAGCATTCAAATTGGAGAAGATCTCAAAAATGGTCATTTAGATGTTGTAGTGATAAGAAGTGAAGATCAAGAATATTGCACGCATTTAAAGCTAAGCAGAGAAGAATGTCTGCAAACGAAAGCAGGAGAAACGCAGAATGGCAAGGATGGTACAAGGAGTAATAAAGTTGAAGGTAACAAATTTCCGAAGATAATTCACAGAGGCAAAAGAAAACTATTTAATCATCTAAATAAATTAACTAGAATTCCGACGTTCCAAAATAGTTCTTATACCTGTAAATGTTCCATTGCAAGTTAAGTAAGATGTCTTATTTGTAGTCGAAAAAGTGGTTTTTTAATGTCTGTCTGTCTGTTATGATTTGCTTATTTTCGTCGGTGAGTCTGAAGTCCTTTGAAATTAAATAACTTTATTAAATGCATTCTGTGAGTTTTTTTTTTTTTCAGGTAATTTATTTCTTTCATGTTTAATTTTTGTTAGATTATTCTGGTTTAAATTCTTTTTTATGATCTTCAACGTTAATTAACTGTGATGTGAAGAAATACTCACCACTAGAAGTTTTATTTTTTTGTTTATATATTTGTAAATGGATCAGACTACAACAGATGAACTACTGTAATATTTTAACTCACTCTCTCCCTCTCCTATCAGTCTTCAAAATTGATCGTTTCTCACTCTAGGACTAACTGCTCATTTGCGATGGATAACTGACCATATTTACCTAATTAAATTTTTGTTTTAAGAATACGGAAAAATATTTTGAAAAACAAAATATCGCCTAAAAGGAAATTAAGTTATTTGTGATACCTAAAACTTATGACAGTTTCTTCCAAACAACCAATATGAACACGAACTTCAAAGGGAAGGAAGCCTTAGTGGCTGCGTATTTTTTAATTGCAATAAATACATTGAATATAATTTTAATCAAATCAAATAACCAAAATCTAATATAGGCTTTATAAATTATTATAAAAAGAAGATAGAGAATGATAATCAATGAGTTTAATTAAAATTGACGATTTATTGTCACATATAGAAAAACGTTGTAGATAGAGAATATTTTTTTGGGAAGGGGGATATGGTGTAAGGCTTATATTTTTGTTAGAAGGGACATGGTGCTCTCCAGTAGCAGTGAGGACATTTTCGGTCGATTATATTTTAATTGTATTTACTGTTCTGAGAGACCTACATTTTTCAAACATGGCCATTAGTGGAATATTTTTTTGGATAGTCGTAGCATTTTCTAAAAAACAAAAAAACAAAAATAATGTGAAACAATAAAAAATTAATTTCTAATCTGGAAAAACCACGAATATTGATTTTCACATTTCGTATACTCTGAATTTGTATTGAAAGGCAAAATTGTAGTCTGAAGAAACTCGTTATGCTTTCTCAATATTTTATTTTCTAAATAGGTTAACTGACTTCACTCCGAAATATCTTATTGCTTCACTAAACATGGTATTTGACTGAGCATACGTATCAGTTTTGAAGGCAGGAAAGAGGACAAACAAGAAAATCCCTTTGGTTTATTACGCTTTAGGTTTGACCAACTTCATAAGAAATCAGTTCATCTGCTACAGCCAAGAATTTTGTCGGTCATTTTTTTCAATTTTGTCGGTTGAAGACCAAAATAACGGTGCTTAACCGTTTACTTTGGATCATAAATAAAATCACGAAAGCTTATTCTTACTGAATATTAATTTTATAAATATCTTATTTGCTGTTTTAGCAATTACAAACACAGACACAAGAGAAGTCCAAACTGGAGAAAAATGTTTAAATAGAATTTTAAGAGCAATTGAATGAAATCGTTTGACTATTAATAGTGTCAACAATATTTGTGAAAAAGAAGAGGACAAATTATTCGAAAACACCAAGTGCTACATTGTAAAATTTATGTAATAATTTTAATTTTCTTAACACCCGAATTTTTAGGGAAAAACTATTTTGAAAAGCACTACGTTCCATCACTCAAAATTTGAAACTAAAAATCGATCTTATTCTACACTTTATTATTCATTTTTGGGAATAAAGGATTAGAATGAATTTCAAAAGTCTACACAAATCATTAATTGTAAGGAAAATATAACTCAGATTTGGAAAATATTTACACAAAATAAACTAAGGTTTTCTCGATATACAAATGGAAAATAGATATTTATTTCAAACAGTATTTTTATAAAAATCAAATGGATGATTTATAAATCGAAATTTGGAATTTCATTAAAAAGAATCTCGAAATGAACTTTTTTAAGGAAGGAATGTAGATATAATAGATAAGAGACATTTATTTCTTGAACTTAAATTTAATTATGTAATTCATTTTGAATACAAATATTTTTAATGCAAAGCTTTTTAATACAATGTTATGTTATTAATAATAATAATAAACACTTGGCAACATTGAGCCGCCATGTTGTCTTAGGTGGAGAAACAAGTATATAATAATAATAGTACCCAATACTTTAATAATAAGTTACAGAAACTATTTCATGATCGTTTAAAGTAAACATACTCACAAAACCGAATAAAAAGTTAAGATGAAAGTGATGCTGTGTATAAGCAACTGTACAAACAATGAGACTAACCGGTAGCATAAAGATATTGCGTCAACGAAAAGTTTACGCCATGCTTGTTTACATGAGTGGAAGAAACTAGTTCTCGAATTATTAATATGATTATTTAATTATAAATTATCCTTATGGGGATTCTTGGGAGCCCGTTCGTAAGTAAAGATGTTCGTACGTCGGATCGTTCTCAAATCTTGGACTGCCTGTATTTTTATTTTCTATATAATAAAAATAACTATCTCTACTGCTAACTAATGCCTAACTACTGCTTCACTAAACTACTCTAAGTAGGGGATGACTGAGCCTATAAAAAGTGTTTTATCAGTTTTGAGGGCTGGAGAGAGGACAAAGAAGAAAACAACTTTCGTTATTATTTATGTTTGATCAAACCTATCAAATTGTAAAGAAATCAGTTGATGTTTAGAGAAGAACTTTCTTAGCGGTCATTTTTTAGGGGTTAAGACCAAAATTAATAATCTTTTTCTTTGAATCCTAAATGGATATTTATCTTCAAAGAATATTAATTTAAGGGATATTTGTTTACCTGTTTTAGCGTTACAAATTCAGACACAACAGGAGATATGAGAGTAGAGAAAAATATTTAAATGAAATTTTAAAACTAATTCGATGAAATTTTACTAAATAATGTTTCACTATTAATAATGTTCACATTATTTATGAAAATAAGGAGGACAAATTATTCAAAATATCTAAAATTTCTCTCTCTCTAAAATTGTTTTGTAATAAGTTTCGAATAATTTTAGAATTCTTTGAAATTTTCAGAATCTCTATTGGAATACACCCGAAGTTTAATGGAAAAATTTTAATGAAAATATTTTAAAGAAATATGACACTAATAAAATTAATTAGATATATTATTTGACTCAGCAAACTTAAAATAAAATGAGTTAGCATAAATTTATTTACATTAAAGTTAATACATTACTATTCCAGCGTTCACTTGAATATAGTAAGATAAGAGGACCACTATCTTCTATACAGCCCTTTTAAGGAGACTACATCGTGATATTGAGATTCTTTTCTTTCACAGAGCAATTATCGACCAAACGTACACAAACAGAATTCACGTATTGGAAAGCATATTTTTATCTTTAATTAAATATATCAAAATTGCAATTCATTAAATGAACTCTTAACAGCGCGAAAGTTATAAGCATAAGTTATTAATTTTCCCATTCGAAAAATAAATAAATATTTATTTGAGAGTAACGAAGTCAGCGCTCGTGACATTTGTCCTTACTGTCCTATTGTTAAATCAGATTGTATTAGTCGTCTTATTTCCAAAAAACAACCATTAACAGTGCTTCTTCATCTCTGAAATCCTCTCTTTGTTTTTCTCTACAAATGCCTTATCCAACTTTTTTCCTATCACATTCCTCCATGTGGATTCCTTTTTCGGTGTTTTCAATCCCTCTTTGTTTTGATATTTGTTTCAAGTTGTATTTCACCGTATCTATGTATGGAGAAGACATGTTAATCGTTTCAATCAAGTGCAGTTGTCAAGCATCACATGACCGTTACTCCTGAATTTGTAGTGTGGGAATCTCCCCTAGTTTTGCTGCAAGGTACTTTGACAACAAGCATGTACGTTGACAACATTCCAATTGCAGCTTCTTAAATTGCCTACGCTGTCATGCTTTCCAGGAACTACTTACCTGCATAACAACGCCAGACATCACACAACCAGACACTTTCAATAAATCTTCCAATAAATCAATATCTGTTCTCAATTTTTGACCCACCTTTTGGAATCATCCTGTGTACAAAATATCTCATAAACTTATAGTGTAGTGAATGTGGGTGGCAGAGAAGCCAAGCACTGCGACCGACGGTCTATTGTACTATCCCACAGGAAATAAGGACAGATGGAGAGAAAGACTGAGAAAGTATGGTGGGGGAAGTGCAGGGGAAACGGGAGAACCCCGAGAAAACCTGCCCAGCGCGGAGGGTCCACCATCACGAAACCCACATGAGAACAGAACTTCGGTACTCAGAGGTGAGAGGCCGATGTACCAGCGACAACGCCAACCGCGCGGTCCATGTCATATACATACTAACCAAAAAACTGCAAACCTATAAGATTAAATAAACGTTTATTTAATCAAAATTCGTAATGTTTTAGCCAGTGTGTGTGTATGTGTAAAGAGTATATGTATATTTATGTGTGTTGTTTCAATGGTATATCAAGGATTTTCGAATGGGGTGGAATTCTGAAAAAAAATGTTTCTCAAGCACTTCCCCTCCGCCTCGGTATACACCAATGTGTTATTGTATAGTGCAGTTGTTTCTTTTTTTTGTTTGTATTTAATATTTTACTATATTAGGAAAATTAAATATACCTTAATAAAATGTTTACGAATTTGAATATCCTATTATTTATTTTTAGATCAATATTGTCAAGAGCTAACAAACTTAATAAAATAAAAACAAAATAATAAATTTTTAAATGAAGGGTTTTCTGTAAGATATAAAAAAACTCATAGCAATGTAATAAAAAAAATATATAATCAAACATATATATATATGTATATATTTATTCAAATAGATGCTATCCACATAAATTTATGTGATAATATTTATTGTAGAAAACAAAATCACCCTTCAAAATTAAGATAAAGAAAATAAATAGAATATTAAAATGTAGAAAGGCAGAGTAATTCCATGAATTTATTTCTTAAAATGTGAAAGTGGAAATAGATTCTAGTAAGGGAAGAGCAACACCTATAATAATTAAATGAAAAATATAATGTTACAGTATTATGGACACATCCCTCTTACAAAATCGGAATGAACAAGGTAAATATAATATTTAAAGTAATTTTTCATACAAAAAGCACTAAGTTACGTTTTCTAGTGAGTTTGTGTGGAAATCAAAGCAGTGCGACCGGAGGTCTATTGTACTATCCCACGGAAAGAAGGATAGACGGAGAGAAAGACTGAGAAAGTATGGTGGGAGAAGTGCAGGCGAAACGAGAGAACCCCGAGAAAACCTGCGCAGAGCGTTTACCATTACGAAATCTACATGAGAACCGAACCTCTGTACTCAGAGGTGAGAGCTAAAAACATCATACAACAAATGTGTCAACCGAATAATGACCACATCCCCAAATTAAATGAAATTGATATCAATAGATGCAGTTTCCAAAAAAAAATGATATTAACATGATCAAAAAATTATCAAAACAAACTCATAATAGCACAAAACAGCGTTGGAACATCACCACGGCATCAAATCAGGTTTCGTAGAGCATCTCTTGGACAAACTCGGCATACAGGTGACCGGAAGAATGTTAAACTCTTGGGGAGAAAAAGGCAGTAGGTTTAAAATACAATTAAATGACGCTTTTTTTGATCAACAAATGCGCTAAAAGTTTATGACATTCCAAGGAAGAAATTGCAATTAATATTTGAAATGACATATTGAAACTCGATTTAGATTTTAATATTAATTGAATTATTTTATTGTGAATTAAAGATGTTGAGGGTCACATTTGTTTTGGCATGAAAACAAATCTACTATCTGAACAGAAATGAACCATAAGCACGGAGCTTCACCATTGAAGAAAGAATTTTTTACTTGATATGATCCCAAATAAAACAGAAACAGAATTTTACTATTAATCCAGTGATTCATAGATATTGGATCATGACTGTCAATGGAGATAAAATTTCTGAACGGAGGCACAAACAAAATGTTTCCATTTGATTTACTTATTTTTTTTTAGTTTTTTATTAGATTCTAATAAACTTTATTCTAGATTCTTAGTTTATTAATTCACTAAGGATATAAATACTGAGAAATGGCTTAAAAGGTATTGATTGCTTTCATTTTACACATGAAAGGGTTTGTTATTTTTTTGGATTCCACATTTTTTTCTTATTAAAATTTCAGACCAATCTTCCTTTCTGAATCTCAAAACAGACTGTTTCACGTTAACTTGGCCAACATCAGTTGAGAGTAATCAGAATGAACAAGCAGGTCTCATAACGGAAGGGAATTCACGTGGCAATGGGAAGACAAATGGAACCTCCACAAATCTAAACTAGTTTCATTAATAGAAAAAAAAAATCAATCTACAAGTGAACTGTTTTTATTCACTGAAGAGCTTCCGAGTCGAGGTTATTTCTCAAACAGACACTTCACAAATGGGTTTAGTTTTAAATAGCACATTTTTAAATTTATTTTGAACTATGAAACTTAATTTGTATTTAAAAAAAATATCTTTACTCAAATTTTGTTTAAAATTACTTCAAAAATATCGCAAATTTACCTTTACAGAATTTTAATTTTTAAAATCAGGGTGCGAATCCTTTCCTCTCTTGTTATCTGCGTTGTGCCTCCGTTTTTGGTATTTTCATAAAATTTCTAATATAATGAGCGATCTTGATAGTTTGAGATTGACAAATATTCTATATATAAAAATAAATTCTTGTTTGAAAATAACCAAACAAAAATTTCGCAATATTAAATTTAAATTACCTATTTATCTATATGTATATACAGGGTGATTCCAAAGCTAGATCGAAAATTGAGCCTTAGATTCCAATAATGAAACCAAACAAAAAAGTTCCTATAAACATTGGTCCGGAAATGAATATTTTTTCAGAAAAACGTATTGTATCATTATTCAATGTAGGTGTGTTTGTTTCTTGTATTGTGTTGTTGACACAGTATGATGCGAGAAAACATATTACAAATATTCATAAAATGAACAACAAATAAGTAAAATAGAGAACGAATGATTTAATAAACGGTGTTGTAAACCAAAAACAAACATCCAGAAATGAATAGTTTTTCCCGCAAAATGTAGTTTGCCATCAACATTGTATTGTTATAAGAATAAAAAAAAAATAAAAAAAATTGTGCTGCAGCCGTTTTTCACTTCACTCTTTTTCGCTAATTTCTTGACGTGTTTTATTTAACACCGTTTATTAAATCATTCGTTCCCTATTTTGCTTATTTGTGTTTCATTTTATGAATATTTGCAATATGTTTTCTCACATCGTATTGTGCCAACAACACAAAGAAACAAACACACCTACATTGAATAATGATACAAGACATTTTATCTCGAAAACTGTTCATTTCTCGATCAATGTTTATATGGACTTTTTTGTTTATTTTGATAAGCAGAACCTAAGGCTCAATTTTTGACCCATCTTTTGGAATCATCCTGTATACAAAATATCTCATATACATACTAGCCAAAAAACTGCAAACCTGTAAGATTAAATAAAAGTTTATTTAATCAAAATTTGTAATGTTTTAGCCAGTGTGTGTGTAAAGAGTATGTGTGTATTTGTGTGTAAAGAGTGTATGTATATTTGTTGTTTCAATGGTATATCACGGATTTTCGATTAAACAAATTTAATAAAATAAAAACAAATTAGTAAATTTTTAAATGAAGGGTTATAAAAATTGTCAGATATAAAAAAAAAATAATAGTAATAAAATGAAATATGTAATCAAACATATATATTTAATGAAATAGATGCTATTCAATTAAACAGATGTGATAATATTTATTGTAGAAAACAAAAACATTATTCAAAATTAAGATAAAGAAAATAAATGCAGTATTAAAATGGAGAAACCATATCCTAAGGCAGAGTAATTTCATGAATTTATTTCTTTTCTTATGAAGCATTCAGGATATTTAGCTTTAAATGGGAAATAAAAATGCCTGGACACAGGTTTGCTTTCACGCCTTACGCTTATCATTGATGAGAATCTGGGACAGCTTTTCATTGATGTTAGGACTCATGAGCCAGATCTGCCCTCGATGATAAACTCAGAAAGTGAAAAAGTTATGGATCCCGCTCCCAGAATTGGAACATTACAAAAAAAATTATGTAGTACAGAAATAAAAACCTTGGCCTTCAGACTGTCAGGCCCAAAAGGAAAAAATAAAACCAAGAATCAAATAATCGTAAATAAGCAATTGTGCAACAAATGAACATTAAAAAAAAGAGAGATAAAGTTTGCACTTAGTTATAGTTAAATATATAAAAACATACATACGTGCAGCTCATTTTCTATTTAATCGCTGCAAATTAACACAAATAAAATCAAAGCCTACGCACAAATAAAATTACAAAATATT
>JAFIDM010022310.1:18082-28105 GCA_023159025.1 Thereuonema tuberculata
CAGTTTGCCTTCCCGCCTTTGGAGACGTTTAAGCCCGACAGACTCAAGAAGAGTCTGCGGCGAAGAAGCCGATTACCAGCGCCAACGGAAGCCAGTTCGCTTTTCCCGGAATCGGAGACGAAGAGTTCCCGTGTAGCCCACCCGATCTCAAGACACCCCTACCCCTTGTTGAACATTTCATTATTGATAATAAAACTGTCCGGCAGCAATATCATCCATATAGAGTAAGTGTGTGATTTTGTATGGATTCCAAATAAGGATTTTCGCTCAATGTGCGAAAGAATATTTACTGTCCAGTTGGGGTTTTTTTTTCTTGATTTATGAATTATTATGGCCATTAAATTTTACTTTCATTCGACTTATGATGTTTCTTATTTATAATGAAATTCCTTAGAACTTTTCAGTGAAAGAAAAAGGGATTAATACTGTGGATTTCCATGTTGATGTTGGCATATTTACTGTCCAGTTGTGACTTTATTCCAGGTTATTGAAGTCAAACAGACGCTTAAAGTCGCAGTCATGCAGTTAGAGGCAGCAGTTTACTTATCAAAGGATTGATTTCTGGTATTAGGAAGTAACGAGAGCGTCAACAGCACGGGAAATGAAGATTCCGGCTGAATTCAACCGTCGCACAGTGTGGCGAAATACCCGAATTGTTGGCAGAAGCCCCCAAAATTCAAATTAATAACAGGTGGTAAATAATACCTGGAATCAATAGTTAGATGTATCTCGCTTACATTACTGTAGCGAGAGTCATATATGGTGTGAAATAATCCCCACCAAGTTAGTCGAAACATGACCGTCCTCGCGACTACTTGTGGCGATTGCGATTTGAGTGAAAAAAACCATCTCGGATTCTGTTTAAATGTTCGTTGGTGCTTAGTTATTGAAGTACTTTAAACATGACATCATTACCAACAAGTTAGTTGAAATTTTTTTCAATTGAAGTTGAGGTATTATATTTAATATTATTTTTTAAATCTTACTTAAACATGGCATATTGAAAAACATTACTTTTCTTTGCAACAATTTTTATTTACAGGGTTTTAGTTGACATCATAGCATATCATGTGTGTAATTTTCATTTTAATGCTAGTCTATGAATTGTTCTTGCTGAAACAGGAAGAAAACGCTGCGCATATTTGCGCTTTTTTGATTTATGACCCCTGAATTATTTAAATTAAATATTAAAAAAAAAATAGGTTTTGTTTGAGAGAATTGAGTTTTTTTTTTTTGTTTTTTTTTTTTTTGTTGTTTTTGTTTTTTCTTTTAGGATCTGGTTCCACTGATATATTTCTAAGTAGAAGAGTCTTAAAATGAGACAATCTAGCCATCTTAAATTGGAAGAGCAAATACTAAATATGAAGAGATTTGTCGAAACATGTACAAACTGTCCGAAAGAATAAATTCCTGATGTTCACAAGAAAATTTAATTTTTTTGTATCTGATTTTAAGAAGAGATGGCAAGAGGCTAACAGAAAAGAAGAAAGGTTCCTGGTTAAAACAAGAATTGGTTAGAAACTTCAATAAATTTTCAGAACTATACTGTTATTTCAAGTCAGAGTTGGTCGCCCTAAGAGAAGCTTTGATGGATCTTCTGATAGAACAAAATCGTTTGCAGCTCAGATGAGTTTACGTTCTGCAGGTCAAATAGAGGCATTCAAGGTAGTGAAAGACGCAAGAGCCGGTAAATATCGGACTGCTTACAAAAAGGTACAGCACAAAAAGGAGGCAACTTACAGGAACAGAAGCCCTTGCTATTGAAGCTAAACTTACCAGGCATCAATAAAATGTACTTAGAGAAAATGACAAACTCAGATTCCCATCCTACCACAAAGTACAATTGGCTAAAAAGAAATGTTACCCGCCAAAAGAAAGCATTGCAGTGACAGATACTGTCGCTGAAATCAAATTGCAGGCCTTACTTGATCACACTGTTTCTCGCCTTTTGAAAGCTCAAAAAGATGTTTTGGCACTTCAAAGATCAGAAGACAAAAAATTTACTTTTGATTTGCAAGTAGGATTCGATAGATCTGCATTGTCAGAATATAAGCAAAAGTTTAGTAATGACCCTAATGCTACTGATTCAAATATTGTTATTTCATCTTTGGTACCTATGAGGCTGATATCGGAAGAGCAACAGCAAATTGTCTTTTGGCAAAATGAAAGAGCGTCTTCGACAAGGTCCTGTAGTCCTATTAGATTTCAATTTGAGTGAGAAACTAACAGAGTTAACGAAAAGAGAAAAACAAAACATACAAACACAAATAGAATAGCAAATGTCACTGACTTACGAATTAAATGATACACTTATTTAATCAAACTCAAATCAAAAGACTTTAATAATATAGAAAAAGTCAGCGAGACAAACGTAATTGACACTTCCCGAATGGAATTCGGCTTGTCAATCCTTCATGCCTGATAAGATTTTTTGAATTTTACTATATCTTGCTTATAAACTACTATTAAAAATGTAGCAAATACGTGGAGACGATAATAAACAAATTGTTACTCATACAAAGAAAACTATCCAGGAGAGATTAAGAATTTAAATGGGCTTATCACTTGATAAACCGAAACCTGGCTTTGGAAGCAACGATGGAACACAGCCAGGCCTTTCTTCAACAACACAGTATTGTAGGCTAGCATAACGGCCGTGGACCCTGATGCGATAAGACGATCTAAATTGTTTACCAAACAATTTCTAGTAGCCACGAAGTAAATGTGGATAAGTACCCCCCTTATGCCCTAGAGACGGCAGAACTTTCTGCACTTCATTATTCGTGGTAACCAATGACCCCAAACGTACACAAATTTTTAATTCACGGTCCGCAAATAAAAAAACATGCATTTTTACCAATAGGACAGCTGAGCGAAGAAGCACAGGAGCGAGAAACAAAGAGTTTAAAAAATACAAAGAATGTTTTTCACGTAAAATGTCACGCAGCAAAACAAATGAAGATGTAATAAATTCATTTTATATCTTCGGACTCTAATCACTAGCATGAGTAAGGTACCAAGAAAGGTGACGATGTTCGAAAAGGAGGTCTTAGACCTGCTCTTGTCACCAGATATTAGTTTTAGGTGTTTCGGCTGAAACCACAGTCGTCAGAGATGACAAGTCTGATTATTCCTCGGAAAGTGAATAAACAAGGTAAAATGTTACAAAATGTATTCAATTTAAGTGAATCATCATTCATATGTGTTTTCATTTTCATTATCTTATCAAAAAAATCATCAAAATAATTTCTGTCAACCTTTGAAGTAAAACCTCATTAAGTCGTCAACTCAAGGGACCAAACATTTTTGACGACTTAAGCGGAGTGACGACTTAGGCGGAGTGGGCATTTTTGAAAAAAAGAAACAACAAAAAAATACTGAAATACAGTATTTTCATGAATTGCTGTAGGATTCGGTGAAAAAAACGAGATTTTCAGAAATCAATTCATGCAAGTGAATGAGTGGGAAAAAAAAATACTTTTAATAGTTACCACATTTTAATCGTTTTAAAAGAAGGGCAATGTCTGTCTTTGAAACGTTCCAGCCAACCATTGCTGCCGCTGAAATCCTGAATGTTCAACTCCTTAGCAATTTCCATGGCTTTTTCTTTGAGAATCACGGCAGAAATCGGCACATTTTGCGATCTGTCATGTTTTAGCCATCGAACTAAAACCTCCTCGATCTCGTTGAACTTCGATTTCCTCATTCTCATTCTTTTGTCTTTGATGTCAGCTTCTGCAATTACTTGTTTCGATGAAAGGATATCGTTTAATGTAGTGCTTGGAATATGTTGTTCTTTGGCAAAAGCTGTTTTCGAAACATTTGATTTTTCAAAAACTTCAATTAAGTCTTTTTTTTTCTTTAAAAGATAGCGAGAAAAGTTTTTGTTTCCCTAGCATGTTAAAAACGTAATCGATCCACAAAATCGCAAAAAAAAAATAAATAGCCCTTATAACGGGGCTCACTCGTTATGAAATGAAGTCACACTCAGGAGCGGTCATGAAAAACGTCTACACTCGAAAAAAGTCGCAGCGAAAACAGTGCCGTGAATGATTAGCAGCGAGATTCGAAGAACCCAAATCCTCCGAAGGGGTAGGAAAGGAATGAAGTGACAGGCGTGGCCGAAAATTGGCTTTCTTAAAGTGAAGGGGCGGGGCTGAAAAGACAACACGATGGCATGCAAAATGGAGAAGAAAGATGCTTTTTGCCATTTTTGAGGGTGACGAGTTATCCAGAGTAGAATTAAATTTGGTGACGGGTAAAGGAGGGTTTTTTTACATTATTGTGTATGAGACCTTGTCGGGATCAAAGAAAAACGACGACTTAAACGGAGTGACGACTTATCCGGCTGACGACTTCACGAGGTTTTAGGCCGCTTGCACATTATACGATTTCACCCGTACGGGAAAAACCCGCACGGTTTTAAATCGTGGTCCCTTGCACATTAACACGATTTCTACACGATTTCACCCGTGCGGTTTCACAATGTACCGTTCAAAAAGATTAGTTTAACCAGTTCTGTTGAAAGAATAGCTTGGTGTAGTCGTTCTTATGGATCGTTATATTTGTTATTATTGCTGTTTTCATTAATATGCCATTCAAGCGTAATAATACATTTGTAAGCTTTTATTGCTGTCTTTCTATAAAAATTTGAAACATCCAAATTTCAGGATTCTTTCTGACTGAAGTACAAACGAATTTAAAATTTAATTCAATGAATAATTTCCCTCAAACTTTTACTCCATATAAAACTAAACTTCAGAAAATAAGAAATACGGGAAAAAAAAATAAATTAAACTAAAATTCAGAAAATAAGAAATACGGGAAAAAAAAATTAAAAAAAAAATTGAAACATCCAAATTTGTTCAGGATGTTTTTTTTTACTGAAGTACACTACAAAAACAAGCATGAAAGATAAAATGATGCACAAAATATTTACGCGGAATAGCTAAAAAAAAAAAGATTATGAAATTCTGGATGGAAATCAGGTAGTAAGGAAATAGTGTAGTAGTAGGTAAAATAATTAAGCGCTATTAACAATCAGCAATTTCAGTGTTTTGGGCTATTTTTTTTTTATTAGGTTATCAATACTGAATGTAAAAGAATAAAAAAAAACCAAATAAAACAAATATTTCTTTTTTATAAATTTGTAATATATTTAATGAAACTATTAAAAGAGAAAGCTAGAACAATTATTTGAGTTGAAATTGTCTATAATATTTAAGTATAAAAAGTATGTATTCATTTTTGTATTAAGGTCACTGTTATATGCTTTCGTTTTCTTTTCTTTTAATTATATAAACTTTAATTCAATTAGAAAATAAGTTGATGAAAATTTATGAAATCCAAATAACTAGATTTTTATAGAACATTGTAAAATGCAATTTTGAAATTAATTGTCTCAGATAGTTTCTAAGAATTTCAGGCTTGTGTTTTAATACAATTTTAAAACTTTCGGTAGCGTATTTTTCAATTAAATTACGTGATTTAAATAAAGTTGATGACGAATTTAAAATTTAATTCAATGATTAATTTGTCCCATAACACAGGTTTTGCTTCCACTAGCGAAATCAAGACGTCAGCGTCAATTCCTTCCATATTCGTAAGTAAGAAGCAACCAAATACACAACCTGAAACAAAGCGTCTACGCCCCCTGGCTGTACCAAATAACGCCCCCAAGCTACTCCCGTACGATTAAAATCGTGGCTGCAGTGGCACTGGACGGCTGCAACACGACTAAAAATCGTGCCCGTGTTGAAATCGTGCAATGTGAAAGAGCTAGTACTCGTCTATAGTCGACTAAAAGAATTTGCCCGTGCGAGTTTTTCCCGTACGGGTGAAATCGTATAATGTGCAAGCGGCCTTACTGTCTTTCGCCCCACTGTGCGTCGGGTCGTTGGGAAGAAACACTTTAATTAAAAGATAGACAATGATAAAGACCTTTTCTGGAAATCTTCTTAATACCTTATTAAGATTGAGTACTACCTACCCTCTTCTTGACCAGGCCATCTCATCTATGGAGACCAGCTTCACCCAACTAGATGACTTCAAGAAAGACATCGAATTTCTTTTCAATGTTTAGATTGTGAATTCACTGAGATATAAACATCTACTTAACCACTGTACGGCGGTTGATTTTAAACCGAAAATGCTCCTGTGAGTTTCACAATCTTAATGTGAAAATTTTGTGAACGAGCTCAAACTTATAAGAGAAGTAATATCTGAAGACTGCTTTGGAGGTACTGGAATTGATTACTCTAATGAAAGATTCATTCCGAATTGTTTGTGTTGCGTAACGGACCCTGTTGACAATACCAGTGAGTGTTGCATCTGGTGAGAAACGTTTTAGATAGTTTTTAATAAGTTTATTTAACAAGGGAGACTCACAACACATCCAACCCACCCCTCTCTTATTGGAAGAGAGTCAGTGAGAAAGGGAGAGGAGACAACGCTAAATTCGGCCTAGGGTGTCACTCACTCCAGAGCTGCACCAGGCCTCTTCAAAAAAGAAAACGATAAAGGATATATCAGAGAGGAGAGTAACAGATACAAAGAGAAGTGACAGTGGTGCCACGATAGAGCGCGTGCTCACGGAGCTGGCGACCCGGGTTCGAGAAATGCTGAGGGCACTTTCTTTAACCTTTTTTTTTTTACTTTGCTTTATCCATTTGTTACCTTTCTTTGTCCTGTTTTTAGTTTAAATTTTGAAGTTTAAATAAGTTTTGAATGATACGTGACGGTTGTGATGTACAGCATTAAAACAAAAGTTAAAATATATGTTAAACTTTCTACAGTTGTAATGAACTTTAATGAAACAATACATTCGAACAGCCACCCAGAAACATGAAATATGTGTGACAAGTAAATGTAATAATAGGATTTAAAAAGAGTGATGATACAACTGGATGGTGCCGTTAATATTTTAGCTTATTTTTGAATACTATAATTCCAAGAGTAAAGTATAATACGAACAGCAAAGTCAAAACGCAAAACGTAAGTGGAAAAAAAGGAAAACAAAAAGTTAAAAAAGGAAAACAAAAAGTTAAAAAAAAAAAAAGGTATCAGCAGCATGCCTCAAACCCGGATTGCCAGCTCAGTGAGCAAGCACTCTATCGCGGCACGAACGCTGCTTCTCTTTGTATCTGTTACTGTCTTCTCCTATATTAGTCCAGTCATTAGAGACAAAAAAAGATGTTTTGATGCAAAAGGTTGAGGAGTTTTGAAACTTGGCAGAAATGTAGACTTGGGTGCCCTAAGTATGACGCTAAGTTTGCTTATATACATTTTTTTGTCAGATTAATAGTTTCCGAGTAACAAGGCCAAACAGTAAAACGATTTTTTGGAAATTACAGAAAAGCGGCATTTTGAAGCTACGTTTTACAAATTATCAGCCAAGTAGCGCACCCAAAGTACCTTTATCTAATAAATAAATGCTTATGTAGAGATTGGGAAGAGACTCGAACGGAACGTTTCGTCCGTTTGATGACTCATCAGTCAGCCAACCCGTTGACAGCGCAGGGTGCGAATTCTGTCTCTTAGCGTTATGCCTTCTAGTCAAGTCATTAGGTACTTTTTAGGTACAAAAGGTTGAGGAGTTTTGAAACTTGGCAGAAGTGTACACTTGGGTGCCCTAAGTCTAAGTTTGCGACCTCGACCGACCGCCCCTTGAGCCGCCATCTTCAAAAATGGCGCCCAAAATCAGTTTTTGGCATATAACTCCGTTCCTATAAGTTACAGAGAAAAAGTTTCTGTATAAACGTTGGAGAGTATAAATGTTGCTACAAATTTGCTTTCATACATTTTTTTAGTCAGACTAATAGTTTTCGAGTAACAGGGCCAAACAGTTGAACGATTTTTTGAAATTGCAGAAAAGCAGCATTTTCAAGCTACATTTTGCCAATTATCAGCCAAGTAGCGTACCTAAATCAGTTTCATGCAATAAAGTAATACAAACCACTGCTTCTATCAACTCGTTTCCACACCACCCACGAGGCAGAGTTGAGGGGGTATCCCCGGGAGGCCTACTCCACGCTCCAAACTTACATTCGAGTTTTCTGTCGTTTTGCTCTAAGCGATGTCCCTGGTTCATTATGTTCACTCTCTTAAGAATCTTGTTCGTACCCCGTCTTCTTTAACACCCACTCCAACGAATCAAGGACGTTATCAACTTCGTATGGGTCTTCGGAATCGGAATCCGCTACAAAATCGGGAATGTTTTCACAGGCTGTCACATTACAATACAGATACAGCACCGAGCACCTTAAGCCCTTTCTCCACACGCATCTGCACAGCCTTTTTTACATTTACAGGATATCGCGTTCAAAATGGTGTCGGGGGCTGCTTCTGTCGTAGCGCGAACAGCATCAAGCCCATGCCTCATTTTCTGCCAGCCATATTGCTCAGGATTGTTTTCATTGCCACACCACATCAAAGGACACATTAGCTTCAAAAAATTTGTGAAGTCTTGTGTCCGAGAACAAATTTAATCTCGCGTCGCTACCACCCAAAAGAGATGCTGCGAGGCAGCATTTTCTGCTAACATACCACCAAGTCGCAATGTGGTGTGGCAGTGAAAATAATCCTGAGCAATATGGCTGGCAGATAACGAGGCATGGGCTCGATACGTTCGCGCGTCATGAGAAACTGCCTCCGACACCATTTTTAGCTCGATATCCTGTAAATGTAAAAAAGGCTGTGCAGGAACGTGTTGATGTCGGAAAATGGGCTTAAAGTTCTCGGTGCTGTGTCTATATTGTAATGGGACAGCATGTGGAAACATTTCCGATTTTGTAGCGGATTCCGATTCCGAAGACCCATACGAAGTTGATGACGTCCTTGATTCGTTGGAGTGGGTGTTAAAGAAGACGGGGGACGAACAAGATTCTAAAAAGAGTGAACATACTGAACCAGGGACATCGCTTACAGCAAAACTACAGAAAACTCGAATGTAAGTTTGGAGCTTGGAGTAGGCCTCCCGGGGATACTACATTAAAAAAAACGCGCCGCTCGACTCTACCTCGTGGGTGGTGTGGAGTTGATAGAAGCGAGTTAGATAGATAAACGAGTTGATAGAAGCAGTCGTTTGTATTACTTTATTGCATGAAACTGATTTAGGTACGCTACTTGGCTGATAATTGGTAAAACGTAGCTTGAAAATGCTGCTTTTCTGCAATTTCCAAAAAAATCGTTCTACTGTTTGGCCCTGTTACTCGGAAACTATTAGTCTGACCAAAAAAATGTATTTAAGCAAATTTTTAGCAACATTTATCCTCTTCAACTTTTAATCAGAAACTTTTTCTCTAAAACCTATAGGAACGGAGTTACAAACTGATTTTGGGCGCCATTTTTTCAAGATGGCGGCGCGAGCGGCGATCGCTCGAGGTCGCAAACTTAGCGTTATACTTAGGGCACCCAAGTCCACATTTCTGTCAAGTTTCAAGACTCCTCAACCTTTTGCACGCAAAAAGTACCTAATGACTGGACTATATCGCATTTTTCGCTTTCTTTTTTGCCGCCCAGGGCCGTGACACCTTAGGCCGAATATAGCGTTACCTCCTCCCCATTTCTCAATCACTTACAAGTATCAGAAGACTTCCAATCCCGATTTGCTCGTCTTTCTGTGAACAAGTATCCCACAATGAAAAACACAACAATCACAATAATCGCAGCAATTGCGCCTTTTGCAATCGCAACAATCTCATGTATAATACAGCTCAGCAACAATCCCAGCAATCACAATAATGGCAACAATTGTGCCTTTTGCATTCGCAGCAATCACATTCATAATAATAAGGCAATTAAAGCAATAATATCATTGCAAAGCATTGTGATTGTTTTACTAATCGCTATCCATACTTGTTTTATTTCATTCTTGATACAAGATTTCTATGGTTGTCGGGTTTAAATAAATCGTTTGATAGTGTCTCGCAATCTATTAATCCCTAAACCCTTGTACAACGAAATATATATATCTAGTTCCAATCACGATTTAGTGTATGCTAAAATCTAATCAGAAAATTAGCA
>JAFIDM010022311.1:1821-16251 GCA_023159025.1 Thereuonema tuberculata
CCTTTACTGAGGAAATTAGTGAATTGAAAGTTCTTTTTTGTGAATTTAAAAAGTAAGTTTTATTTCCTTTAAAACTTCAGAGATTTATTTTCAAGTGTGTCACACGTAGGAATAATCGTCATGTGTTTGATGACAAAAACTTTTCATAAACTAAAATGTTTATAACATTATTAACAATTGATAAACCAAGGAAAAGGAATTGCAAATCTTATCTCCATTAGATGAAAATCTAATGACAGGTAAACATATGTTAACAGTTAATTTTATGTATGTGTAATTTATAATTTGATAGTTAAAAAGAAAAAAGGAATTCCAGAATGTTTGATTTCAATAAACAATATATAAAGCTGGAGAGAAAAATCAACCGGACAACTAACATGCCTTTGCAGATTGAGCCAACATCAACAGGAATTCTGGACAGCTGTTTCATCCTTATTAGGAATCATCAGCAGAATATACCCTTGATGTTTGACTCAGTTGTGCAGAAGCTTTACCTGAAAGCATTCTCGATCCCGGGAATGGGCCGCCGAGATAAAAAACAATAAAATAAAAAAGTATCCTGAAAGGCATATTTGTTGTCGGGTTTATTTTTCTCTCCATTTTTGAATTAGTATGGACGTTAAATTTGCTTTCATTGAATATATAAAGCTTTTGGTACAAATTGCTAGTATTGTAAATATAATTATTTGTAAACTATAAATATAATTAGATTTTTTTTCTCCTTGATGATTTGATGTGTTTGTATCGTATTTCTGATTTGAGGAAATTTTGTTTATTCTGTTTTGAATAAACATAACAGAAGTCTCGGTTTTAGATCAGGATATAAACTAAAAGTTAATCTTTCAATAATTTTTAATTTTTTTCATTTAATGTTTACCAGTCCTATTAGGTGTACTTATATTAAGAATACCTTGTGGTATAGGTGCTGATAGTTTGATATAAGTACTTAAAAATTAAGTATAGTTAAATTAAGATGAAGAGTTATTTTTTCATCAATTACATCTGTTATTAACTGATTTTTTTATGTGTTTATGTTTTTGAATTTTTTCTAAATTATATATTTCCCAATTTATTTGACTAAATAATTTATAATTAATTTGCTTTTCTAATCTTTGACCAAAATTATTTTTTAATTTAGTAATATTGAAAATTCTTAGCCAATTGTATCTAGTTGTTTTTCCATTATTAAAATTGGTTTTTGCATTATTTACTTCAAAGATATTTTTCAAAATTGTTTTGTAAATAAATCTTTTTAATGGTTAGGATCTTACATTTTTTCCTAAAATTATTTTTTTTTCAGTAAGCAGTTTTTTATTAAAATTGATGTAAACATTATTTAGACTTTTTAATATTAATTATTTACAAAAAAAAATATAATTCAAATATTTCTTCTCTTATATATTACATACAAAACATGAACAATATTTTGGCTGTACTTTAATGCCAGCCTTGAGCAGGTGATTTCAAGCCCTATTTACATTCTTAGAAAACAATTTTTTACATTAGGAGAGAATAATAGTGTTTTTTGTAAACTTTTCCTATTTATGTCGGACAACAACAGTTACAAGCTGCTGTGCAGGAACTATGGTGACATATTGTTTCTTTGCCGAGGTCAGGTGCTTAGTGCTTCCTTGGGCTTATCATTCCTCACTAATAAATTGAAACTATTGCTGCAAGTTAAGACAGTGTTGATCTTCCTTCAGCTCTCCAGATTATGTACAATATTTTTGTGTCAGTCAACAATCCTTTGTCCTCGTGTAGCAAGTATAGGACTGACAGACATGTGGCAGATGACTGCTCTTGTGTCTTCAATTCTGTGTCCTCGTGTAGTCAGTATAGGGCTGTCGGACATGTGGCAGACTCGTGTAGTCAGTATAGGGCTGTCGGACATGTGGCAGACAACTGATCTTGTGTCTTATGTGTCAACTGCTCCACGAAGGGACATTGTCCAATCCCTTGCAAGGTTTGCCATCACACAGAATGGCAGACATCATTTGTTTTCTCGATTGTGAGAAAAGTATTTTCAGTATCGAAGCCTCCTATGGTTTCCACATCTGTCCCAAAGTATCCTCTATCGTCAGCATCTCCTTCTCCACCTTCACCACTGGAGGCTATCCAGGAAAACATCACAAACTTAGTTCTTCGACCTCCACCAACACCTCTTCTGATGACTTCTTGGACGTCATCCTGTCGTTACTTCTTCGGCCACCTCATCAATCTTCTGCCTTCCAGGCTGACCAGCCTGTGACTACTCTCCTTGAACCTGAAGTACCTTCTATCTATCATCGCCCGAAGCTACTGTGGTCTTTGTATGAATCTGTCTATTGTTCCAAAGGCTGCTTTACCAGTTGTTCTGATGGATTTCCACCTTGAGGATGATTCTCCATTTCATTGCCAATCTCTTCAGGAACCCTGAAGGATTCAGATATGTCTTTTAAAAGATTCCTTTTATTAAATAAAGTTATCTGTGTTACGCTTAATACTTTAAATTTATATATATATTATATATATTAATGGTTTCCCTTCTTTTAGTAAACCTGTAAACTGTTAGGGTTAATAGATCATTGGGCTCCATACATTGTACGTCTTCAGGAGATGCATCGCCTTTTAAGTGCCCAGCCGGGTCATTTTATTAATTCTAATGCTGTGGATGGTCAGGGCTGGGTTCTTGTTTTGTTATGTAACCCTCGTAAACTTTGCCTCAATCATCGACAGAAGGGATGGCTCCTGTCAGCTTCTGTTTCTTTTGGATCTTTTCATTTTTGATTAATTTGCCTTTATGCATTCCATTCTGTTCTTTTATATAAATCATTTTTGTTTCATCTGAAACATTGTTTTCTCCTCATTCCTCCTTTTTTATTGTTGGAACTTTAACTGTAATTTGTTTTCTCCCTCTCCTTTATCTTCTTTGTGTTTATCTCTTTTTAAGTTACGTCATTTCCAAGTTTTTTCAGTCCCAAACCAAATATACATAAGTTGGAGCTCGCCTCTCCAAAATTGATTTTGTTGTTTGCATTCATTGTTCGTTTGTGAGTCCGATATTGCTGACCATATTGCTCAGTTATGCCAGATTTCGGATGTTCAGCAGCCCCGAGTGTTGCGTTGGTCCCCTCGATACCGATACCTGCAAAAGGAATGCTTTTTGCTCCTTAGTCTCTACTCATTTTCAGCATTTTAATTACTTGTATTATGATTGGCAGCAGATTACGTCCAACTTTCTTATGTTATTACATCAGCTTTTATTTTTACGTAGAAATCAGATTACCATTTGCTAGGAAATCCTTACTAGCTGGCTTATTTCTTAATAGCTCTTTAGTTGAGATTCAAGATTTAGATCTGTCAAATTGCCTTATGGTTCTTGAGTGGACAGGAGGAGCGTTGACCTCCTCTTTGGCAGATAACTCGATATCCAGTATCAATGATCATTGTAACGTTTTTACAGTTACTGTTCGTATTCATTAATGCAAAATTAAAGCCTGTACACCCGATTATTAAAAAAACTGTTTAATCTAAAATTATTACAAAAAAGCACAATCTCGGTTTCAGTTACATGAAAGTGGGTTACAGAAAAAACAGTGCCAGAACAAAATAAAAAAAAAATTTCCACAAAGAAGTTTCTTAACAAATAATTAGATCTTAAAATAGAAAAAAATGTAACAAAAAAAAAAAAAAAAGAAATGACAAATCCATTTTTATTGTACGTATATTGTTTAGTTTTACTTTTTGTTTTCTTCTTACATTTTCAGAGCATTTCATCATAATGCATAAGGGAAAAAACCAGCATGTGGAGATGTTTACAACCTTCGTTCAGAATCTTCCCACAAGGGTTTCCCAAGTTTCCATGGTGCCAATGCTAATGAGATGCCAACACCCATCCTATGGGGAAGGCACAGGGATCTCATTGTGTTTTCATTGGTTTCTGTTCCTGTTAAAAACCGACAGTTTTCATTTTATAATTCACTTGAAAATAGTTACGGTTCATGTAACTGAAACCTAGGTCGTGCTTTTTTGTAATAATTTTAGATTAAACAGTTTTTTAATAATCAGGTGTACAGGCTTAATTTTGCATTAATGAATCAATGATCGTATTTGGCAACTCCATAGGACGAAGCAGATCGATTTTTGTTTTAACTCCACCAGTAAGGTGAAGTTTTTCCATCATTTTTCAGACAAGTTTTATCCTCTTCTGTCTTGGTTCCCTCCCGAGGACTTTTTGTTTTCTCTTCCTCGTATTGTGGAGGTGGAGCAGGAGTTGCCTAATGCTTTTCGATTGGCACTGGAGGGGACTGTGTTTGTGCCTTGGGGTTTTCATCTGTCTTATGCCTCTACAAGGCTGATGATCCTTTATTTACCAATATCCTTTATTCCCTGGTTCGTCACATTATGCATTCCCAAACCCTACACTCGTCACACTCATTCCCATGACTAAGAGTCCATATGACTGTCCCCATCAACACAATCCACTTGGCTCTCAATAACCCTGGTGAAATCGTGGTCTCCAAAGCTTTCTTGAACTGGTGAGGTTGTGACTTTTATGGCCTATTACATCCCTTTCAGTTTGGTGTTGGGCCACACAGTTCTATCTTTGATGCCATTTTTCTCTTCTTCCCATGCACTTGTCATTACTACATACTCAGGATGAGCTCTATTTTTTTTTTTTTTTTTTCTTAAGGTGATTACAATTTCAGTCCTGTTAGGAACCGTTAGTTCCTATGAAACAGGTGCTGTTTTATTACATTGAATAAAATATTGAAAATATTTGTTTTTATATAAACATTTTTGTATTTTGTAATTGCCAAAAATGGTGTTGACTTTGTTTTAGACTTTTCTATTTTTTTTTTTTTTTTCAGCATTTTATTATGAAACATTG
Organism: Thereuonema tuberculata; assembly: GCA_023159025.1. NCBI lineage: Eukaryota > Metazoa > Arthropoda > Chilopoda > Scutigeromorpha > Scutigeridae > Thereuonema > Thereuonema tuberculata. Next base: position 6,692 of record JAFIDM010022311.1, read on the forward strand.
TTAATCTACAAAAAACTCTAAGCTATAAACTACTTATAACTATACCGATGAGATAAGCATAAATACATATAAAACGTTCAACAAATAAATACATACAATACATTCACAGCTTCATAGTTTTGCTGTCGTTTACAAACCTTTACACATATAAAACAATTTTTTAATATAACTAAAAGAAATATACATCGTTTTAAGATGGCTATTTGGGTCAAATAGCCAACGAGCAAAATGTACAGACATATAAAATACCCAGACAGAACAAGACTTTTTCTTATTTTTTTTTTTTTATTATTATTTTTAATTCTTTATGTATTCAATAATCCAATTTCTTACGTCTTTTTTGACTGCAGAAATTCTGTCTTTGTTTGATAGCGTTTTTAGATCAAACTCAATATATATCTTTTCTAGTATATAATTTATATTTCTTTCACCTTACCTATTGTTAATGAACGGGTACGCCAATGTTAATTTTTTTCTTGTTCTTAGATTGTAATTTGTTGGTTGCTTGTTTATATTATTATCTGTGATTTTGTAGAAGTGGTTGATCATTAGATTATAATAGAATTTTTGTGATGCATTGAGTAGTTTATATTTTTTTATCTGCTCTATTCTTTTTTCTTTTATTATTCCAGATTTTTGGTGAGAGTAAGAGTTTGAACATTTTTTTCTGTATTTTTTTTATCTTATTGACGTTTGTATTATTAGTGTTTGCCCAAATGACGTTTGCATAATTTATATTTGAGTCTATAAGTGCATAGTATATTAGCATTTTAATTTTTGTTGGTAAAACGTTTCTTATATGATAAAAAATATATAATAAGGAGTTTAGTTTATTGCATATTGTATTTATATGATCATGCCATGTAAAGGTGTTGTTGATTGTTATCCCTAAATATCTTATTGTCTTGACATTTTGCACTTTAAAGCAATTGTTACAGTTTTTGTTTTTGTGTAAACAGTGGTGTTTGTGATAAAAAATTTGTGGTTCTGATTTAGGCAGTAGTTTTTTTGGATGAATGCATAGAAGTTTTGTTTTTTTCTCATTTATTGTTAGTTTGTTGTCATGTGTCCATTTTTGTAATTCAGTGAAGTCACTTTGTAGTTTTTCTTGATTTATTATCTCATTTTTATCTGCTGTGTATATTAGAATATCGTCTGCATATATATGTATTTTGCAATGTTTTATTATTTCGAAAATGTCATTTATATAAAGGATAAACAAAAGTGGTCCTAAATTTGAGCCTTGAGTCACACCTGCCTTTATTTCTTTTTTGTTACTTTTTTTTACCTTAAATCGATACACAGATCTTTCTGTTTATAAAATAATCTTTTATTACTTCCAATACTACACCCCTGATTCCTAATCTATTCAATTTCTCGAAAAGAATTTGTAGATCAATAGAATCAAATGCTTTACTGAGATCTATTGATATTAGAAGAATGAATTTACCATTATTCAGGCTGTCATTGATATTGTTGCTTAGTTGTTCGAGTAAGGTTTTTGTACTTTTGTTTTTTTGATATGCATATTGTTCTGTGTTTATTATATTATATTTTCCTAGATAAGTGGTCAATTTTAAAGAAATATAATTTTCTATTATTTTTCCGATTGCTGGTTGTATGGAGATAGGTCTATAATTTGTAAGGTTTTTATAGTCATCGCATTTAAATATTGGAATAATTTTAGCAATTTTTAAGTCTGTTGGGTGTTTTCCCTTTGATATAATGTTTTTGATTATCATAGTTATTACATGAGAAAATAGCATGTTGTTTTGTTTTATTGTTGTTATATTTAAATTGTCAATGCCCATTGATTTTTTGTTTTTCATGTATGTTATTATATTACTTATTTCACTTACTGTAGGTTCTTCTAGAACCATTGTGTTGCTGATCATGTTTGTGGAGTCTGTGGATGTAAATAGCTTTGAACAGTTTATGTAATTATTTGATATTGTTTTGCTGTAGTGTGTACAGAATTTATTTGCTAATATTTTTTCTCTTCTGTCTCCTTCCATGGAATTTATAAGGCTTTTTATTTCTTTGTTTGAGCTTTTCTGTTTTTTCTTGCCTAGTATTTTATTTATTTCATCCCATTGTTTTTTGTGGTATTACATTCATTTTTGAATCTGTTTTTATAATAATCTTTTTTTGCCTTTTTTATCATTGTATTTAATTTGTTTGTAATTTTTTTATAGTTGTTCATATGATTTGTATTTGTTGGGTTATTTTTGTGCATTCTAAATAACTTATCTTTTTTTATTTATTTCATTTATTATGTCAGTTGTAATCCAGTCTTTTTGCTTTCGTTTTAAGTACTTTTCCTATTTTCTTTTATTGTTAATTTTCGTGAATTTTGTTTTGTTGACCTCATTGATTAGTTCTTTATAGATTAGATTTGGATCTGTTATTTTTTCATTTTCCACTCTTTATTATTAGATTGCTGATTTTTTTGTTTAATTTTTCTGGATTGATGCAGCATTTATTTCTATTATTTCTCATTTCTTGAGGTTTTATATCTTTATTTTTGAGATAGTTTGTTAGCTCGAGAATTATTATATAGTGATCGGAGATTCGCTCTTTACATATTATTCCTTGTGTTCCGATATCATGTTTATTTATGAAGATATGATCTATTTTTGTTTTTGTATTTCCTTGAATTGTATGGTTGTTTCTTGTTGTTCCGTATAGACAATTTTTGAAACCATTATTGCACATCAGTTTTAGGTATTTCTGTACTGCATTGTTTTTATTCATTTTGAAAAGATCTATATTTACGTCTCCAATTAGTATAGATGGACAGTTGTTCAATATTTTTTTCATTTTTAATAAACAGATTCTCTAATTCTTCAGTAAATCTACCTTTCTTTGTGTTTGGTGGTTTTTATATGGCTAAGATGTTAATATTTTGTGTTTTATTTGAAAATCCTACTAATAAATTTTCGAAGAAAGTTGTGTCGTTTTCAATGTTTGATGGAATCAAGTTTTTTTTATAGAAGATAATAATACCTCCTCCTCTTTTTGCATTTCTTAATTTTGCAATCATCTTGAAATTTTCTATTTTGTACAGTTTTAATTCATTTTCTGTAATATTTACTTCTGTTAATACTAAGATATCTATTAGATGATTGATATTTTTAATTTTAATTAATAGCAAATTCCAGTTTTTTCTCATTGATCTTATGTTCAAGTGTAGTACAGAAAATTTTTTATTTTGATTGTCTTCGTTTGAAGATACTGTATATTGTTTCTTTTTCTGGACTCTTTTTCCCAATGATTCAAAGTATTAATCTTTTTTGTTTTTGGTTTGATAACAAAGTTTTCGAATTCAAAATCTGTCGCCATTTCTATAGTGAAAGTTATTGTTAATTGCCTCTTAGAGCATTAATTCATTTTCTCTAAGTCAGATGTTGTTGTAATTTTGAGTATATTTGACTCTTCTGATTTTCTTGCGAAAATTTTACCATTTTTCATCCACACGAATTTGTATAGTCTTTCTTTTGCCCTACATTTGGTTTGCCAGAATAGATTTTTTTTCTTTGTTGTAACATTGTCATTCATGAATAACTGTTGATTGTCGCCATCTCCTAATATGTCATCGTTGGTGATTTTTATTTTTTTATTTTTCTCCATCCAGTCCCTTTTTGTTTGGTGATCTTTAAATTTTATAATAATTGGGTATGGTTTGTCTTTATTTTTTGAGGGAAATCGATGAATTTCATCAATTTTGTTTATGCTGTTTTGCAAGCCCAGTTTCACTTCAATTTTTTTCACCACCTCCTGCAGGTCTTCTCCCTTACTGTAATTTAGAGCATGTAATTCAATGTTAGATCTTTTGCTGTTTTGTTCTATTTCTTCGAATTTATACTCTAGCTCCTGGATTTTTTTTTCTCTTTCCTGGTTTTTATTTTGGAGCTTTAGAACTAATGTTTTTGTTCTTTTTGTGTCTTCTTCCATACTTTTGTTTTTTTCTAGCAATTCCTCATATTTATTTGAAAGAAAGTTTATAGATGTAGTAATGTCATTCATCATTTTCTCCACCGAGTCTAGTTTTTGAATTTTGTCCTTGATTTCTGTAATATTTCTAGCCAAATCTTTAATTTGATCAGTTAGTTTTAAGGTTTCTATTATGCTGTCCTCATTTTGTGATTTGTCATTGCAGTCATTTTTATTTTTGCAGCTTGAACATCGCCAAGAGCACTTTGTCTTCTTTGTTAATTTATTATATTCAATTTTGTCCGGCAAACAGTCAAGATGGAAATTACTCTTACACTCTCTGCACTGCACTTCTGATTGCAGAAGTAGAGTATTACATTTTTTGCAATTTGACATTTTTACTTTTGTATTCAAGATTCTTTTACTGACACTTGTCTCCTCTTGAGTGCAGCGATGAGGTCAAGGTCACGAGAGAACGCTCCCCTGTCCTCTCGTCAGTGACTCGATGTTGTTCTTACCTTGTAGGCCTATATGGTTCAGATGTTTTCGCTATTCTTCCTTCCAGTTTTCAATATTTGCTAGCACAAAACTGATCCCTACAGTTTCATAAGTGTTTTGATCCGTTTGGGTTGTTTACTACTTCAGTATTGTTTTGAAAAATAAGTTCAAAGTCGGGAGCTCGAAAGATTTGAACTTTGTAAGCTCGCCACCTAGCGGCATTATATATACATAAATAAATCAGTCCCTCCTTTTACATCTTTTGGAGTACAATAATGCTCCTGCCTTCTTCATATCATTTCATCATTGCTTGTGGGAAAGTTTCAGAATAATAGTCGGGAGACTTGGTGGTGCTGCACAAGCACTTGGACTTTTTCCTTGCCTTTTTTGGTATGCATACTAATTTGTCCAAGTGTTTGACATTCCTTGTCAGTTCCTGGGTCGGCCTGCGACTAACTTTTTATTCCTGGTGGTGTACTCTTTATGTACATCTTGGGCACTGAGACAGTTTTTTTCTAATGACAAGAGTTAATCAGAGTTCAATGTCTTTATGCACACTGAATTCTAGAAAAGCTGCAATTTTGTATGTATCATTGGCCATTGCAGGACATGATCTGCATCGTAGGTCTCGAATTTCTCATATGATATTTTAGCCCTCTTATCACCTATTGGTGTGGCTTGTTCACTGTATCTTAGCAATGACAGACACTGTATGCCAGCTTCTCAGGTTTCTTTGGCAAGGATCTCGTTGGGATGGTTGCCCACTTTGGAGTTGCTTGGTCACCTTTATATTATGTTCAGACTCTTTATGTTAATTTTTTACAGCTAACTTTTCAGCTCCGCATTGCTGATTTTCAAGTGTTGCCTCTCCCATCTCGTTTTAAGTTCTTTTATTTTGAATGGGAACTCCAGCTCTTTAGTTTTGGGCAGAGACATTATGTTTCGGTCCTGTTCCTGTTGCTTCGTTTATCTTCTGTTTATTCAGTCTTGCTCTTACTGCCCATTGTGAATTGCACCATCCTGATTTTGATTGATGGCAATTGTGGTCAATGTCCACTATTCTGGCAGGTTCTTTTTATTTATTATTTTTAGTGGTGGTTGTTGTAATGTTGTCTCATAACACCGGTTCAGTTTGCCAAGGGGCATCACTCATAGCCTCCCACAAGCCTGGTTTGCCCTTCTGCTCCATTAGATTCTGCCCAAATTAGATGCCAACCATTTAATTCCTGCGTAAAAATTGTTGTGTTTTGGAATAGGATGTCTGCTTTATTTTTCGACTCTACTTGGTTTCTTTATCTTATTTTTGCATTTTTGGAGCAGGCATGGAATCAATGCATGATTGGAAGTGCCTTCTCTCTAGCTTAATACACTACTTGGCATCATCTTTGCTCTCCTATTATTTCACATCAATATCTGTTGTGAATTTGCAACATGCTCAGTTTTCACTGGAATACTTTGGGTTGCTGATACTTTTGGGCCTTGTGGTGTTCATGTTTCATGGTGGGCAATTGGATTCATTTTCTTGTCCTTTGGTCGAGCAGGTTGTGTCTTGTCTTGATCTTGCTATTGAATTGGGGTAGTTTTGCTGGTGGATTTTTGCTTTTGTCTTCTGTTTCTTTCAGCTAGGTTTTTTATTTTTTGGTTTTCACTAGCAGAGCACCCATCACTTCTCTGTTAGATGTGTTTGCTTCTTTTTTTTTGTGGATATTTGTTCAGCCTTGTTGCATCACCTTTGTATTTTTGCTTGGTTTGTTGTCACTTTGTTCTTTTGTATTTAGTTATGATCAGTGATTTTGTTATAAGTTATTGGTTGAGTCCTTTTCTTGTAGCAGGGTCCTGGTGGTGTTTTCGATGGTAGTTTTCCCCCCATTGCTTCTGCTTTGTCATTTTTTGGCGCAGCTTAGCCACAGCTGCTTTTGCGCCATTAAAAACCCAACCAACAACAACAAAAAGCGTTGTCATTTTTATTTATTCTGAGTGTTGGTGTTTTCTACAAGCACCTTCGGGTGCCTGGGAGGGTTGTGTGTATGTGTGTGTGTGGGGGGAGGTTCTACTTTCAGCATCATCAGTAGACCTCAGGGTGTCTTGGGTGTCTATGATTTTCCAATCGTGGTGGTTATTCTTCTGCTGGAGCTCTGTGCCTTGGGTTCTTGCCTTTCGTAAACTGTCTGTGTTGGTTAGGTCGATTACTGACTCTGGATGCAGTGCTTCTGTTGGGACACAGTTTTTGTTTTAGGTTTTTTAAGGCCTCAGACTTTGACTGGGATTGGTCTGCCGTGGGGTGGAAACCTTATCTTTTTACTTAGAATGTAATAAGTAGGACATTAAATTGCCTGATGAAGGCCTGCATTCATGAACAGTCCAACTACTGCATATTTTTCTTGTAATATATAGAAGATGATTTATTGAAAGGTTTGAATTACTTATGTTTATTCATGTGAATTTTGAATCTTTCCATTATGAACAGTAGATATCTCGGAGTCGAAGGGATGCTAAAAAAAATTCGAGATAGCGAGTTTTCGAGATAACAAGGTCCTAATCAAAACATAAAAATTCATATAAAAACACAAGATACGGAATAATATTCTAAAAATTAGAGTCTTGATAGATGAGAATAAGTATAAATATGTAATGATAGTTGACAATAAGTCTAACTACAGCAATGATAATTTTAATTTTTAAAAGTAGTCGAAAATAATTACATTAAATTGAAAAGAATTAGTAAAATACAATGAAATTACATTGCTAGAATTTCTTTAAAAAAAGTCCAGTATCGTGCTGGCGACATCTCTTTTACCCCAAAGTATTATTAGGTCATTGATCAAAAGCTTTAGAGTGACCGATGTTAGTTTAATTATGAATATTTTATTATTTTTACTGTAACTTAGGAGACAATTTTTCCCCGCGAGTGTTTGGTTTCCCTGTTACTTCAGAGATTTCGCAAACTCCCAAAGCGAATGTTTTAATACAGATTGCTATTAAATATACAAAATATATGTTAAATAGTAATAACTGATAGTAAGGATATGTGACAATGACAGGGAAAAGTAGGCTTTTTGTTTTGTTTTGTCCCGCAGGGGACAAATTACCGCCATAATCTCACTAAATAAAGCAAAATATTGCTCTTCAAATTAAAAAAGTGCTCTGCCCGTTATCTTAACTAAAACTTCATTCACTAATCGTTAAAATGTGCTCCATAGGAAGTTAGATTTTCGATTTTTGTTTGTTAGAAAATCATTATGTCGTCACTCAAGTTTAGTACAAAGAATAGTTGATTGACCCATATATGGAGTACGCCTCTTACTAACTGCATATATGGGGGCTTTTTATATATTTTTTTGTGCTTTCTATTAAATGATAAGTAAGGCTCGGATTATATGAAAAATGCATATTTGTTATTAAGAGGTATATCAACAAAATTGTTAGTTTTCTATGCATATCTAATGTTTTTTTGATTAAAATAGACCATTCTATCAAAAGAAGAAGTTTATTTTCTTTTTACACCATTAAAATATCTTTCTGAAGGAGGAGTGGGACATGATACTGTAAAGATCCTTTTTTTTTTTTTGAGGCATTTTCCCACTGCGGGATGAGATATTTTCTCGATATTTCGGCTCGGTGCCTTGGGCCTAACAACGGAAGTTGTTATATATATATATATACACATCTTCCGAAGAAGGTTCGAGGCACTGGGCCAAAAAAATCAAAAAAATATCTCATTCCAGAGTGGGAAAATGCCTCAAAAATTAAAAAAGAATCTATACAGCATTAAAATATCAATGTTGGGAACAGTTGTAAACTAGTTCTTTTTATGAAAATAACAAAATAACTTCTTTGATATAGTTATACAATAAAATTTTTTTGTTATAACCAAAACCATTCCTTTTTGATAAACTCAGTGCAAATATTTGGGCAAATTTGGCCAATATCGGCAAATGAGCACCCAGTTTTGTTAAGTTTGCTAAACAATGGAACCTTACTAAAGATGTTAAGCTGGAATACAATTAAAGGCACTTCATTTGTAATTCTTTTTTAATCAGATGTTAAGTCTTATGATAACATTTATACAAAAAATGAATTTAGTTTATTTAATATTGCTGTTACTGAAGATTAAAAGTACTAAATGAAACATCAGGAAATGGAATTTTTTTCTTTTTTTGAATTAGCAAATAGGAAAATATTATTTTTTTTTTTTACTTTTTTTATTATGTGAACAATTTACAATTGCTTAACTTTTTTATATTATAATATTAAGTTTTTTTTGTAATCCTAAAATTTAGAATCTGGTTTAGATCTGATGAAATATCAGATTCTAACATGATAGAAAATTACTCATTTTGTTATAATATCTTTTAATTCCTCAGTTTAATTCTAGCAATGTTTTCATTGGGATCCAATTCTCATGTAGCCTCAGTTTGACTATTTCTGCCAACTCACGCATCCTTATCTATGTATAAGAGATCAGGTTCTGTTAAGGCAGAGTCATAAGTCTCAGAACTTTCATCGTAATACTGGTCTCCTATAATCATTGGGCCCTCACAGTTCTTGCAGAAGGACAATGAAAATATATCTGTAAAAACTTGAATAAAAAAATCATACTCTAAAACTATATAAAAATATTTTAAGTAAATTAAAGTAATAGGTAATATAAAAATGAACATAATTTCCAACAAAAGGAAATTACGCAATTGCAGCTACTGTTTGGACCATTGAGCGACAGTACTACCAATCTACCAATCCCCAACTCCGGTCTCTACAAAAACACAACCCGACTATGTCATCGCAGTTCAACATAGACAGGAGGGCAGCACCAACCCACCCCAATTGCAAGAGGACAGCATGTCATCAAAGACCCATTTTAGACCATCAAGCGGTGCCACTGTCGCCCAACGGTTTTTTACAAAAATTCAAAATAAAATGTCACGATTGGATAATTCCCAAACACTTTTGTAAACTAAAAATCACTTTATTCAGGCTGATGAAAAGCCCTGTGCAAGGGCTTGAAAACCAGTTTCCGCAATGTAAAGTACTCAAAATGCCTTTAATATATATTTTTAATAATTTTTTTTGTATCTGTTAGTCCTGTTGTGAGAAAGACATTACATGAATTATATTGAAATTAAAAATTC